>JAMKQA010006647.1:0-23375 GCA_024699735.1 Posidonia australis
AAATTGAGAAGTTGACATGCGCATACCAGCAACAATCATCAAATTACCTGAATTACTGTGATGTATCAATGAGGTATACATTGGTATGTATGGCCAACATCGACCCTATCAAGACAACATTTTAAACCATGACTTTCTTTAGTTGAAACCTCTAGTCATACATTATGTACAAGTATGAAAATATTTAGATTTCTACATGTAAAAACAAGCAAAATTTTAGCTATGCTTGTACATATTTATGTGTATGTAAGCAACATTTATTACCTTAAGAGCAATTAAGTCATGAAAAATATTAGGAAAAGAAGAATAGTGATTATATATTATTTGTAGCACATAAGCAGAATGCATCTCATATAAATGACTAGTCAAATATCATTAGTGTTGCATGCTTAGCAAATGCTTGGCAAATATTGACAAAATTAGGGTGGATAATTAAGGTAAAACTATGATAGTTGAAAATAACAAATATAATAATTTAGTCATATGTCATCCATAACTTAATGAAATAAAAAAATGGATTTACTACCATATGCTGTCAGAATTTTCAATATGATTATTTTTGGAATTTAGGTAAGGGATGTGAAGGCATTAGATGGATTTAGAGAGAGGCTTAAGAGTGTTGATTAAATATTGAAATTAAATAATAACATGATGGTCTATAAAATCTATGACAATTAATGTATAATGCTTAGGTGGCACACGTTCATCCTAAAAGTGAGATTTTGTATAATAGTACAGATAAGAGAAGACAAAAGAAAGAACATGCCAGTAGACCCTCTGCTCACCATCAATGATCCCATCAGCAGGAAAGGTATCCAACTCATCAGGAAGGCAATCATTCACACAACGGAAATCCTTTGGACATAATAATGGTTTGTTTCTATCATGGGCAAGCTGAACAAATTCCATAACTTCTCCAATGGAATGATGATCAACTAGCCTCTGAGGAACAGGGTGCCCTAAAGCATGCATTATTTGAAATGCTAGTTCACCAATAAACACCACTGTATCACATTTAGAAACTAAAAGGTGCAATGCAGCTTTCTTTTCCAAAAAATTACCTCCACCAATCTGCAAGGATAAATGTTACAGCTAAATAAATATATATATATAGGTATGTGTGTATATACGTATAACTATGCATTCAATCTGCACAGGAAGATGCACTCATCTGTTACACAAACATAAAGTTAACCAGTTGGAAAGAGATACGACTAAAGTAATACCTAGGACACAGGTCCCCTACTCTGAATCTGCATTTTTATAAAGGTGTACAGAAAACACATCGTGCGTTTAGGCAGTTAACATATGACCTTGGATACAGGTTTTCTAAATGGGTAAGCACATATTTATGTGTTTCTCTAAAAAATCATAAGAAGGCCATGTAGCACATTATTGAAAATTAGATAGGCTTGTATACAAGCCAAATCCAAGCAGGTTGAGCTCATTTCGGCTTGACTTGTCACCATACAAGAGTAGCTTACACTTGATGCTTGAGTATGGTTAGGCCTGAGCTAAGCAAAGCCTCAGCCAAACCAAGAATGGACCAAGTTGAGTCAAGTCGGCTCACATCCCAGAAGTAATATATTGAGATGTTTTACAGAGTAACATCTCATATTCTGTTACTATCATTTAAAGAGATGTACAAAAGCTTGATCTCCTTCATGATAATAAGAGAAATGCTACCAAGACAAAGAAAAGTAAAATAAGGCCTCATTTGATCATTACTCTATATATATATAAGAAATTCAATGATACACTTATAGCTGTTAACTTTTCTAAAAAAATTACACAAATACCACCTATTGTATTGAAAATTCCACAAATACCGCCCTCTTGTATGCAAGTACGTCTGCACATAGCAATGAGGCACCTACACCCTACCATATATATAAGCTTCCATTAAGGGTAGTCCTCATTTTATGTATTTAAGAACAACTTTTTATATCTAAATATCAAACCATTAAATTAAAAATCTAAACCGCTAGATATGATCTAAACTATTTAAAATACTCGTATATCAAAAATCAAATAATTTTGAAATTCCTAAATATTGAATTTAACATGTACTTATTATAATTTGATATAATTCATAGAAAACCATTGAATTTGTATATAAATAAATCTATAAGTTAGGAGCTTCTGAATGACATAAATTTTGATATGATAATGTATATTAAGATCTATAAATTATATATTGATTTTAAAACTTATAACTTAGATATCTAGTGTTTCTTACTTTAAAACCTTTAAATTTGAATATGAATAGATATGTATGTTAGAAATTTCTAAATAACCCAAACTTTAGTGCGTATCTTATGTATTTTAAGATCTATAGATTACATTTTGATTTCGAAATTTATTTATTAATCATCTAATAATTCATGCTTTAAAATCGTTAAATTTGTTACTTATATGATCTATAAACTAGAAGTTTCAAGATGACTTGATTTTTAACTAATCTAAATGATGTACATCAAGATCTATGAAATAGATTTTGAATTTGAAGTTTTAACATGTGTTTATTGAGATGTACTTAAGATACTCAAATGAAAACAAAATATATGTGATCCACTATACATATAGGAAGTGATTTAGCTACATAATTGCCTTTAAATAGTCCAAATGAGCCACTAATTTCAATGTTAAATCTCCTAATCCATGATCTAACTTAATAAACCATTAAAAAATTATGGTAACCATATCAACCCACAGACCTCCTCTAACCACCCTCCCCCCACATGACCCTCTCACCCCACCTCCTACTCTCTCTCCACGTGCCATTTCATTCCATCCTCCCCCATGTGCTCCACAACAACATCAAAAACTGAAATTAAAAATCAAACACTAAAAATTAATTTCAATTTAATTTATTGATATTACAATTGAATTAACTATTGAAATTACTTCTTATGATACTTGATTTTTCTTTTGATAGAATGAATGTTGATATGCCTTCTTTCAATTTAGAGAGAGGTTTTATACAAAAAAAAATGTGGCTTGCTTTATCGTTTCTAACCACTGTAAAAAATCAATATCTGCACATAATTTCAATATATCTACAAAAATTCAGTATCTGTACAAAAGATCAATGTCTGCACATATTTAAAAAAAATGTTAATTGCTCTCCAACATCAACACTACCGAAATTAAAAACCAAACAATGAAAATTAGTTTCAATTTAATTTATTGATATTATCGTTGAAATAACTTTATCTATTGAAATTACTACTTATGATACTTAATTTTTCTTTTGATTAGATGATAGATGATAATTGATAAGCATTATTTCAATTTGGGGTTAGGTCTCATACAAGAAGATATGACATACTTGATCCATACTATTTATTGTAAAATTCAGTGTCTACATATATCCAATATCTTCTACTAAAATTCAATAATTGTACAAAAATTTAGTGTCTACATATATTCAAGAAAACATCCATGACTCTCTCTCTCCTAATTTCTCCAAAAAAATTAATGTTCACACCTAACGATTAATTACGTTCACACCTAACGATTAATTACATTCACACCTACACCAATAATTGTGTTCACACTTAATGAATTATTGTATTCACACCTATGGAATCATTGTGTTCACGCCTATGATGATCAAGGAAGTAAGATCACCACCTCTTATAAGTTGTTTTCAATATAAATCCAACACAATCCTACACTACAAGATCTTCATTAAATGATCAATATACTTGTCCTTAAATTGCAAGAATGAGGACATGTTTTCAATGGAAGCTAATTATACATATATATAATATATACATATATATATATAGAGAGAGAGAGAGAGAATAATGATCTATTACACCTCTCAACTCCCTCCTAAATAGGAACCAATTCTAGCCGTCCATCGTGTTACTCATATTATGAGCAAAACCAAAAACTAGTTTACAAAAACCAACATGGTATTGAATTTAAATTTCAAATTTGACAATTGCCATAGATTATATAACCCACAATCGGCAAATTTTACACACAATCAAGCCCAACCCCCTCCCCAAACCGACACACACACTCCCTGCACATCCAACCCAGACCCCGCAAATTCAAAGCAACTACTCCTCCCCTACGGTTGCAATCATCGTGCCGATGAGAAGCACCACAAGCAGCCACTCCCCTCTCCCCGTGTGTAGATTCAGAGCAACTGTTAGTTCCCTTGTGGTTACTATTACTGTGTCCCTTATGTATCCCTCCCATCTTATGACAGAATCTCTAACCACTACTTCATGTCTAACCTAATAACGCCAAGTACAATATCTACCTAGACCTCTCCCTCCATTGCATCATTTATTCCTCCCTCGTTGGTGCCTTCAGTGATCTCTTTTTCCAGAGTCCGATCACATAATGAGCGACTGTGGCAATGGATGCTAGGGTCAAGATCAAATCGACATACATAGAGTACTCTCACATGTTTGATGGCTCTCTCCCGAAGCTTTTGGATGTCAAGGAGGTGGTTGCTCCTCCTCCTCAAGAGTGATAGCACGATCCTTGCAAAAATAAAGAAGTTTTGCATTGCTGCATTCAGGCTTCTAATCTTTTATTTTTAGAATGTAGTGTTTGTTTGGATAGCATTACTGTTTTTCCCTCTCTTTCCATATTCCTCCCACCCTATAGTAGAATCTTCAGCCACTACCTCATGTTTGACCCAACGATGCCAGGATGATGCCTGTGTAAACCTCTCCCTACGGCGAATCCTCTATTCCCTCGCCGACACCTTCGATGATCTACTCCTTTTCTTGAGCTTGGTCAAGGAGATGGTTACTCCTCCTCCACATAAAACAATATTACTAAACTAAAATAGTATTACTAAACCAAATAAAGTTTAACATAAAGCAGTATTACTAAACTAAAACTAAGTTTGTTTCAGTACATGTATTCATATTTAGTAATACTAATTGTAAACAACATTACTAAACAAAAACAAAATTAAAACTCACATCTCTAGATATTTATGAAATAATAACACAATAATGTAAATAGTAATTGTAAAATTATATTGTTGTAGACCAACGAAATAGCAACACAATAATACAAATAATAATGATAACACGATAATACCAATGTCTCCAAATATTAATGGTAGTTATTTAAAAATCCAGATATCAAGCAATCCAGTTATTGAAAAGGAAGTTTTAAAATCATATAACAATTCAAAAAAGTTTATATATGCAAAGACATTATTAACCTCCAAATATTAATGGTAGTTATTTAAACATATGGATATTAAGCAATCTCGTTGAATGAAAAGGAAAATTTCAAAATGATATCAATCAAGGAGAACGAACTATTAACACACGTATAAAGATATTTATGATAGTTATTTAAAATACCGAATAATTAAAAAGTTTATATATAGAAATTCAACATTTACCTACTATAAACAGGGATTAATAGAAAACTACATCAAATATAGAAAAAAAAGACAAAATTTAAAAAGAGATAAAACAATTAACATATAAAAATCCATCAATTCAAAAAATAACTACCACATACAAATTGCATTACACGTCATATAATAATTGTAACTGTATTATTGAGGACAAAACCATTAAACCAAAAATGATGGTTTTGATAATAACCACCAAATCAACATCTAACGTCTATATTGCATCTTTTCTCAAAATAGTTAATTTGAGAAAAGATGCAGCTGATCTCTTACCTATACACATATTATATATAGAGAGAGAGAGATAATATCAGATAAGATCTGTCCTTACTTTTCTTGGTAAGACCCACCATCCTGTCCATCCATCATGGACACAAATCTAAAATTATAATCATCCACTGAAATAGGAAAAAAGCGCAAACCACAAATCACTTTCAAAAACCACCAAAAAATTTTATTTTAAATTTCAAAATTAAAAATCTCACCCGCCCCCATTATTTAAACCACTCCACCACTCCTCCCTCGTCCAATCCCCACCGCTGCAGCAACCATTGCTCGCCACCTTCCACCCCCTGACGCCCCACTGCTGCTGCCATGTCCTCCTCCCTTTCTGCTTGTACAACCCATCAAACTGCTCCTTCTGACGCCCTCCCTTTCCCTCGATCCCATTTCAAGATCCAGATCTCGATCCTAGATCCCATCGCTTAATCTTGTCGCTCAATCTGAACGAACTGATCTCCCACTGATCACTAGTCCAATCCCCACACAGCACCATCCTCTTCTCGTCGCCGATCACCCGCTCCCTCCCTCCCACCATACAACACCGTCCTCCTCTCGCCGCCTATCACTCGTCCGATCCTCACACAGCATCGTCCTCCTCTGGCCACCGATTGTCGGCACCTTCCCTTCTGTTGATGTCCCGTCGATCACTCGTCCGATCCCCGCATAGCATCGTCCTCCTCTCACCATCAATCACCCGTTCCTTCCTTCCCACCGCCTCAGAGTTGTTCATCTGTTTTGAGATTATTAGTTTAGGGGTGTTACATCTGTTTTGAGTTCCTTTTTTTTGGGATAATGCATACAGTAAAAACAGCCCTAGAGGAAGATACTTTAACATGAGATTCTTTTGTTTCGTCATCAAGCAAAGTTACTTACTTCTTCAACTACAATAGGAATTCTTTTGTTACCAAGATCTAGGATTTTTTTTAAAGTTTTTTTCCTCTACTATGGCAAGTGAAAGAGGAGAAGAAAGGGAGATCCAGTTTTTTTTTACTTTAATACATGTCAAAAACAATGATATTGAAACTAAAATAGGAAAAAATAGTAACATTAAAATAAAAACAAGTAAGTGAAAAATTAACACTGAAACTGAATCAAGAAAAAATAGTAACACGAAAATAAAAGCAAGGAAACGTGAAATTTAAACTAAAACTAAAACTAAAAAACTAAAATGTTATGAATAAAAAAAACTGATACTACCATATAAAAAAGGATATTAAAGTGCAACAAGATATTAATGTGATTCAATTGACATAAAAATCTATCTATATATGAAAATAAAGGAAAAATAGAAATTCACAAAACCACCATTACCACCTAGTAAACGTTTTCGTAACAAGTTAACTGTAACATAACATTAATAATACAATAACTAAAAATGTATAACAATTTCTTAAATACAAAAATTGAGAGTTGTAATTCAACATTACAACAACATATGCAAAAAAAACAAAACAAAGGAATCATCAAACTCCATTACAATATGTTAAAAAACCTGAAACAAATACATACCTGCTGCCTTTCCTGCCACAAACCAAAAACTTTATTTCTTACAATTAAGAATGCCTCCAAAACTATTCCACCGAATAACTTGATATAATAATAACTCAGAATACAAATATAACAATGGCATACCATGAAATATCTTCAATACAATCTCATGTATTCTAGCTTATGTCATATTAAACTCTCTTAGTAAAATTAAATCCACAAATGCAAGTGTAAAATGGAAATTCCATGAAATCAACATATTTTAATTAGATTCAAAATTCTCTATATACACGTATGTGTCCAAATAACTAGATTTAACTCTAACACACACATGGGTCTGGTACCTCCATGATTTCCTCTAATAATGTGAACAGTTACTTCAAATACGTGGGTGTATGTGGTTGTCCCGTAAATTCTAATAGATTCTTGTTAACAATAAACAGCAAATACTATATTTGTTACCACGCCCTAATAAATGATTTCAAATAAGGAAGTTATATGGATCAAATTGCATGCAAACATGGCAAAAACCAAATCTTCCTATAACTACCATGAGAACAAATAGGTGGTTACAGATTACAGTAGAGACAATCACAGCAGTTTTAAACAAAATAATTATACAAAAATACAAAAAACACCAAAAACCTAGCAACGTAGGATCTAATTTCAATAGTAAAAGATAAAAGGCCTTACCAACTTAAAATAAAGACGAATCTTATCTGATAATTTGCCTATGTGTGTGTGTGTGTGTGTGTGTGTGTGTGTGTGTGTAAGGTACAAGTAAGGTTTTAAATGTCAATTTTGTGTTGAAATTTGGTAAGTTGAAAAATAAACATGATAACATGTCGATATGTCATATCGTGTCGACAAAAACACAGTTAAAAAAATTTACATTTGTTCAGAAAACTTCCATGTCGCTATCATCTCGAAGTCATGTTGATAAATTGAAAATAAGACACATATCAATGAAATTTCGATGACACACGTCGACGTTTGATACTATAGGTGCAAGATCATTGATAAATCTTCAACTCAACATTATTATTTCCTCCCTAAGTTGCAAATTGTCTATTGACAATTTCACTACTATCAATTGGTACGAGGTAACCTCCTTATAGTTTATTTTCTATCGAAAATTTAAAGCAAATTACTTCTTTCTAAATTTGGCAGGAGTGATTTTATATCTAATGGTTTCATTTTGAATTTTGTAGACTATTTTCTACACACACGAAAAGCTAGGCATCCCATTCAAGAAAACAAACGTATTATTGTGGACACAAGAACATAAACAGACAATCAAACAAATTTTATTAAAAACTTTGAAGAAAAATACAAAATAACTTATCAAGATAATAAGTCAAAGGAAAACAGGAGAATGAAATCAAGATGAGTAGGCCAAGCCAATCCAAGATGGAGGCAGTAGACTCCTCATGGACTCACAAAAAGGGAGATCACTCAGTCACTGAAAAGATGTCATCCTGTAGATCAACCATAGAAGACAAAGTCTCTCAAACGATACATTTAATTCTCTCAATCCACCTATGTAATGCCTCCAACGAGGTGCTACAAGAACAACACTACCGACTAAGAAATTAAGCTGTTAACTAGCTACAACCTGTGTACGATTAGTGACTTCCGTCTACATACACCGGGTTGGACTACACTCCAACTCAGTACATAAAAATAAGACATTATAAAAACACACATGAGTGACTTCTAAGTCACCCAATACGTATCCACTAAAACACAGTGAAAAACATCTACAATACTATATTCTAGGTTCTCAAAATCAGAACAAAACTCATTTAAATTCATTTTAAAAATTCTCGACAAAACATGTCTTTTAAGAAACTTCTTTCATAAACCTTTTAAAAAATCTATATGTTTTTCTCAAATACTTTCTATTTCTATTTTAAAATCTCATGCTCTAGTGTTTTTCTAAAAACAACTCTAGACTAGACTCCAGTCCAATCTCAAATCTAGCTAAAACACGACTTTTTAGCTAGAACACTGTTCTCATCTCAACTAAAATTAGGTTAAAACTCTCAAGCCAAAAACTCAACTCGATTATAACTTCAAATTATTGTACAATCTCTAATCTAAAAAACTTTTCTAGTGCCACCTTAATCAGGAATAACATAACCACAAGCAGTCGAAAAGGCACTAACCTCAACCTTCTGCACTGCCACGGTGAAAGTTCCCGTGTGGACATATCACTGTCCCTACCAATGGGTCACACTAATATTTTCTCTTTTCTCTTTTTTTTCTCATTGTACGAAGATACATTCTTCCAACGTCTCATTGGTATTTGAGCACTCAGATCATCTTATCAGTCCAACTAACACTAGTCTCTCAGAGGAACTCAGTCTCTTTCACCCAGGTTCTCAACCTCAATATCCATGATTTCGAACGATGATCATTATCAATTGGGGTCATAAACCCTACGACCACTACCCTACCACTACATGGATCTTCACAAAAAACATGGAAATTTATTTCTAAAATCATGCGCCTTTCTTTGAAATCTCTTTTTTAAATCTTTCCCATTACACACTTCTATGAAATAACTCTCTTTTTTGAAACAACTTTTCTATAAATCTTGCTTAAATCTCGAAAAGTTCTTGATAAACAATCATGTCCAAAGCATACATATTAAACATTATTGTAACTCTTTGAAAAACTCAGAAAACTAGTTTGGAAACCTATTTCAATAGACCGAAATCTTTCAATATGTCGAAATATCCAAAAATCAGAAAGTAGCTCAAAGCCTTGGATCGATAGATCGGAATCTAATGGTCTGCCAAAATCTCTTGATTCGGCATACCAAACCATTTGGTATGCCGTTCCAGGCAATTTCTGAAATCTAACAACTATCTTATGGCAGTCATTTGCTGTAATAAGGACCTTAGGTGGACCCACTTTTGGTAAGCCACAAAACCTGCAAAAACACTTACTACTAGCATACCAAATCTTCTTTTATTTGGAACAAGTTTCATCAAAAACTATAAAACATAACTCGAGATAAAAAATCAGAAGCTACCATCACTCATCTCAAGCTACTATAGAAAAATCTTGAAAATCTCTCAAAAACTCTTGATAAATCATAGAAAAATTCTTGAATCAACACACAACTATGATTTCATGTTAATCAACTCATATTCATGATTTTTAACTAAAATTACAACATTAGTCAAGAATTTGAAGCTTAAACTTAGAGAAAAATAAAGAACGAGAACACGTACCCAAAGTGGATATCTGACGATCCCTCTCTCCTCCAGCAGCCTTCCCCCTCTTCCCAGCGTCCTCCGGGCTCTCGAGTCTCCGACGGCTCTCCTCACCACTAGTAGACACTCTCCTTCTCTCTCTCTCTCCCTTGTCTTCTTCTTTAGTTCTCTCCCCAACTCTCTTTTTCTTCCTCCGATCTCCGTTCCAACGCCTTCCCTTTCTCCATTATATGGTTGCCTTCCTCTTTGTCATCGTTCGCCAACAACAAGGGCTGAGGATTTTGATGAATCGATAAAGGATATGGCGCAAGGCTGCAGGCAGGAGAAAGGTGCACTGTGAACAACGATAGGCACTGTGTAGAGTTGACTTCTCCCGTTCTAATCCCACATATATACGTGGATTACAAAACGCCAAGAAACCACATAATGAGGAAATATTCCAAAGATAATTATCAATAAATTAGGAAGAGCTCAACACAACTCCACATCATTAAAGTAAATATCTAGATTACACAAACATAATTACATTTATTCTAAATAATCTAGGTAGAGGTGTTACATCCTACTCCCTATAAAAGGAATTGTACCATCGAAATTCTCTCTCAATTGAACAAGTGAAGGTACTGTGCCAGAATGTTAGTCTCATGCTCTTAGGATACCTTTTCTACCCCATGGTGTCGCCATTACACCAACACCAAAGGAATAATCTTATTTCTAAAGACTTGTTCCTTCCAATCTAGTATCTACACATCCTCTACTACTGACAAGTCCTACTGAAACTCTTCTGACTACATTGGAATAACCTGGGATGCGTATACCAAACACTTCCTCGACATCGATACGTGGAAGACACTGTGCACACTAGACAGCTCAAGAGGTAAGTCCAACTTATATGCCACCTCACCAACCATTCTGATAATCTGGTATGGTCCAATATAACGAGGGCTTAGCTTGCCTCTTCTCCAGAACCTCACGACCTCTTTGGTTGGTGACACTTTCAGAAAAACTAAACCTCCCACCTCGAATTCCAAGGACCTTCGTCTCTGATCTGTATAGCTCTTTTGTTTGCTCTGTACAACTAACAATCTCTTCCTAATCAACTCTACCTTATCCTCATATTGCTGCACAATCTCTGATCCCACTAGCTATCGCTTGCCTACCTCACTCCAATAGGTGGGTGTCCTACATGGTCTTCCATATAGTGCCTCATACGGAGCCATCCCAACACTAGAATGGTAGCTATTATTATAAACAAACTCTATCAACAACAGGTGATCCTCCCAACTACCTCCAAAATCCAAGGCACAAGCCTGCATCATCTCTTTCAGTGTCTAGATCGTCCTCTCTATCTGCCCATCAATCTAAAGGTGGAAGACAGTGCTAAAATTCAACACCATCTCAAATGCTAGAATGATAGCTATTATTATAGGTAAACTCTATCAACAGCAGGTGATCCTCCGAACTATCTCCAAAATCCAAGGCACAGGCCTGTAGTATATCTTTCAATGTCTAGATCGTCATCTCTGTCTGCCCATCAGTCTGAGGGTGGAAGACAGTGTTAAAGTTCAACACCATCCCAAATACTTCCTGTAGCGCTCCCCAGCATCTCGATGTGAACCAAGTGTCTCTGTAAGATACTATCGACACTAAGACCCTATGTAGCCGAATTATCCCGACCACGTACAATTCTGCTAGCTACGGTAAAGGAAGACTCACTCTCATAGACAAGAAATATGTTGACTTAGTAAGCCGATCGACGATCACCTATACAGTATCATTCTTTCTTCTGCTCTTAGGCAATCCAGTCACAAATTCTATCGATACGTGTTTCCACTTCCAAACTAAAATATCTAGAGATTGCAAAGTCCCTCTAGGTTTCTGATACTCTATCTTTACCATTTGGTAAGTTACGCACCTCGTCACATGCTTAGCAAGTTCTCTTTTCATCCCAAACTACCAAAAAAATCTCTTTAAATCTTTATACATATTGATGCTTCCTAGGTGAATTGTATATCTACACCGATGGGCCTCATCGAGTAAGTTTTTCTTTATTTCTTCTACCTGAGGCATGTACAATCATAGGTCGTTCCTCAACCCAACGTCCATTTCAATTGAGAAATGAGACCCCTCCCCCTCCTCAACCTTCTGCCAAATGTCCCTTACAAAGGGATCTAGCTGCTGAGCCACTACAATGGCTTCCATCATTCTCGAACGAACAGACAAGTTCGCCAATAGTGTCCTCACAGTTCTCTGAGACTACCTTCGTAGTTTACACTCGACCAACCCCTCCATCAGGTGCCATTCCTTGATCATCAGGCTGACTATGACATGGGTGCACTTACTTAACGCGTCTACAATCACGTTTACTTTACTCAAGTGATATGATAAGCTGAAATCATAATCTTTGATGTACTCCACCCATTTTCGCCTTAAGTTCAGATTTTTTCTGTGTAAGCATATACTTTAAATTCCTATGATCTATAAAAACTTCAAACTATTCACTATACAGATAATGCTTCCAAATCTTCAAGGTGAACACCACTGCTATCATTTCTAAGTTGTGAGTGGCATAATTTTTCTCGTGGTCCTTTAACTATCAGAGGCATAAATTGCTACCTTCCCATGCTGCAACAAAACACACTCCAAATCCGTTCTACAGGCGTCACTGTATACTGTGAAACCACCACTTCCAAATGATACTGGAGTTGTGACCCGACGGTTCTTCAATTCATTGAAGCTCTCCTCATAATGCCAATTCCAAGCAAAAGAAGCCTCTTTTCGAGTTAATCTGGTCAATAAGACTGCAATCTTCAAAAAATCTTGGATAAATCTCCGATAATAACCCGCTAATCCGAGAAAACTTTTGATCTCTGTCACCATCCTTGGTCTAATCCAACTGCTTACTGCTTCCATCTTGATTGGGTCTACCTTAATGCCTTGCTCGAACTTGGAAAACTTGACGTATAACTAGTATTATTTCAACATCTCCAGTACGGTTCTCAAGTGCATTTGATGTGTCTTTATATCTGGAGAATATACCAATACATCGTCCATAAAAACAACGACAAATTGATCCAAGTCAAGCCTAAATATTCTATTCTTCATGTTCATGAAAGCTATCGGCACATTCATAAGCCTGAATGACATGACCAGGAACTCATAATGGCCATCCTGAGTTTGAAAAACTGTCTTATGCACGTTTGTCTCCCAAATTCTAAGCTGATGGTATCCGAATCTCAGATCTATCTTGGAGAAAACTGATGTTTCCTGCAACTAATCAAATAAATCAATGACCCTAAGTAGCGGATACTTATTCTTGATAGTAATCTAGTTTAGCATCCGATAGTTAATGTATAACTGAAGTGAATTGTCCTTCTTCTTGACGAATAATACTGGTACTCCCCAAGACGACACATTTGGACGAATGAATCCCTTGTCTAATAGCTCTTGTAACTAACTCTGGAGCTCTCTCAACTCAACTAGTACCATTGTGTAAAGGACCTTCTAGATAAGGCCTGATCACAACACCAAGTCAATCACAAACTCTACTTCTCTGTATGGCGACATCCCAGACAGTTCCTCTAGAAAGGCATCTGGGTACTCCCTAACAACTAGGATGTCTTGTACATCGAACACTGGTGAGGAGACATTGTCATGCTAGTCAAGTATCCTACGCATCCTCTAGCTAGATAGTGGTATACTTTAATTACTGAGATTACTTTTTTGGACTCTTCTGGCCTCACTCCATGTACCATACATCACCTCTGGCCTGAGCAGTTTACCAAAACCCTTTTCTTAGCACAATTTATCATTACTAAGTACTGTGCTAGCCAGTCCATTCTCAGAATGATATCGTACTCTTACATCTCCATCAGAATCAGGCTGACCTAGAAATCCTTCTCCTAACTGGATATTGACTGACTGTAAGTACTTCCATGTTAAGTTGTGTTCTCCCAATGGAGCCACTACATCAAGCTGAAAAACAAGTCTAACTGGTCTAACTCCAATCTCGATTGCAAATGACTCAGAAATAAAAGAAAATGAGCTTCCTGAGTCAAACAAAACTCGAACCAATCGGTCAACCACGACAAAGGATTCTAACATTCACACACACAATACAATCACAATTATTATTATAGATAATAGTGTTGATTACACAAAGGTCCATAGTACAGCACAATTACACATTTATAACAATCAACACTGCTCCTTACCTTCTACAACGTCTCCTACAGAACCAACATCAGGAGCAGAGATGGAGAAAACTTTTCCTTTTGTAAGCTGTCGGGGCACGTCTCCGGCTATCTCTTGAGGATAAGGGCAACTATTTTGGAAGTGCCCGATTTTTCCATAATTATAGTAGACCACGTTGTCTATCCCCTGCTATCGGAATCTACAGTGTGTCGTTATATGCCACATCCACTTGCAAATATTGCAGAATCCTTTTCCTGCACTATTGATGGAATGAGTCTAATTGGATCCGACACTTCCTTCCCAACAACACTACACCTTTCCTCCATAACAAACTCAAAATGCTCCTTTCTCTTCTTTCCAAAGCTTTCAAAACTACCAAAGCTCGATGTACCAAATGTAAGAAGTTGCGGAGTGAACTGCTTCCCCTTTCCCTTAAGGTACTCCTTTAGGAACAACCGACGTTCATCCTCGTAGCGAGTTACTAGCTCTACTGCGTCGGCCAACGTCTGGCACCGAAAATCGAGAACCCTCGATCTGAGTATAGGATTCAGCCCCTCCATGAACATCTTTGCTCTGTTCTTCTCGGTAACGATAGTCTGAGAGAACTGCTCAGTCGTTGGAAGGTGACTTCATACTTCGCCACAATCATATTCCCCTACTTTATGTTCCTGAAGTCCCCGTTTAACTTATCTCTCTTGTGCTCAAGAAAGAACCTCTCATAGAACACGTCTTAGAAATCCTTCCAGGAAATCATAAGTAGATCTTAGTTGGGAACTTAATACGACATGTAGCCTCCATCACTGGTCAGCATCACCCTTGAACTGAAAGATAGCTAGTTCAACCCGCTTCTCTGTTAGACACTACATACCTTCTAGGGTCTTCTCTACCTCCAAAAGCCAAGACTCATATTCCTCTAGCTTGACATGGCCGTCTAAGATTGACACGCTCGGCTGGCGAAACTATGTGATCTATGAATCACATTTGCCCTTTTCTTTGTGGTCGCCACTGAGGGACTTAACAATTCCTCGTCTATCTCCTATCTCATGTCCGTCTAGGTACCTCCGCCCTACTCTACGCAAGACTCTAATGTTAAACCTGCCTCAGTCTCAGTCTCTCAACATCTTAATGCCACCAAGAAGCACACAAAAGTCATGTGCAACACTCTTCTTGTACAGTCTTACGAAACCACTAATCTGGACACCACTAAGTCGATGTACTTAGTACAACGTAAGCTCTGATCTGTAACACCCCAAATGAGACACTACAAGAACAACACTACCGACTAGAAAATTAAGTTGTTAACTACCTAGAACCTGTGTATGGCTAGTGACTCCCGTCTATATACTCCAGACTAGATTGCACTCCAACTGAGCATCTAAAAATAAGACATTACAAAAACACGGGTAAGTGACTTCTAAATCACCCAATATGCGTCCACTAAAAACACAGCAAAAAACATCTACAATGCTATATTCTAGGTTCTCAAAATCAGAACAAAACTCTTTTAAATTCTTTCTAGAAATTCTCGACAAAACATGTCTTTTAGAAAACCTTTTTCATAAACCTTTCAGAAAATCTGCATGCTTTTCACAAACAATTTCTAATTTTATTTTAAAATCTCATGTTCTAATATTTTTCTAAAAACAACTCTAAACTAAACTCCAATCTAATCTTAAATTTGACTAAAACACGACTTTTTAGCTGAACTAGTCTTAAAACACTGTTCTCATCTCAACTAGAATCTGACTAAAACTATGAAGCCAAAAGTTCAATACAATTCTAACTTAAAACTATCATACAATCTCTAATCTAAAAAACTTTTCTAGTATCACCTTGTCCAGGAATGACTTGACCACAAACAGTCGGAGAGACACCAATCTCAACCTCCTACACTGTCATGGTAAAAATCTCCATATAAGCATACCACCGTCTCAACCAACGAACACTAATCTTTTCTTTTCTCATTGCATGGAGATGCGTTCTTCCAACGTTCCATTGGTATTTAAGCACTCAGCTCATCTTACTCGGCCCAACTAACACCAGTCTCTCTAAAAAAACCCAGTCTCTTTCACCCAGATTCTCAACCTCAGTGTCTACGATTTCGAACGGTAACCATTATCAGTTGGGTCATGAACCCTAAGGCCACTACCCTACCACTATGTGGATCTGCACATAAATCTCAAAAATCTATTTCTGAAATCATACATCTTTCTTTGAAATCTCTTTTCTAAATCTTTCTCATTACGAAAATCACTTCTATGAAACAATTCTTTTTCTGAAACAGCTTTTCTATAAATATTACTTAAATCTCAAGAAATTCTTAATAAACAATCATATCGAAAGCATACATATGAAACATTATTGTAATTTTTTAAAAAACTCAGAAAACTAGTCTAAGAACCTGTTTTGACAGACCGAAATCTTTCGATATGTCGAAATGTCCCAAAATTTGAAAGTAACCTAGGTCCCTAGATCGATAGACCAGAATCTAATGATCTACCGAAATCTCCTTATTCGGTATATCAATATGCCGTTTTAGGTGATTTCTGAAATTTAACCTCTACCCTATAGCAGTCGTTCATCAGAATTAAGACCTTAAACGGACTCATTTCCAGTAAGTAATAAAACCTACAAAAAATCTCACTACTAGCATGCCAAATCTACTTCTATTTGGGACAAGTTTCATCAAAAATCATGAAATATAGCTCAAGATACAAAATTAGAAGCTAACATGACTCATCTCAAACTACTATAGCAAAATCTCGAAAATCCCTCAAAAAATCTTGATAAATCATGGAAAATTCTTGAATCAACACACAACCATGATTTCATACTAATCAACTCATATTCATGATTTTTAACTAAAATTACAACATTAATCAAGAATCTGAAGCTTAAACTGAGAGAACAATGAGAACGCGTACTCAAAGTAGATATTCGACAATCCCTCTCTCCTTTGTCGATCTTCCCCCTTTTCCCGGTGTCCTCCGAGCTCTCAGGTCTCCGACGGCTCTTCCCACCACCAACGAACACTCTCTCCTTCTCTCTCTTTCTCTCCCTTTTCTTTTTCTTTGGTTCTCTCCAACTCCTTTTTCTTCCTCCGATCTCCATCCCAACGCTTTCCCCTTCTCCCTTATATGGCCGTCACCCTCTTTATCACCTCTTTATCATCGTTCGTCAACAACAAGGGCCGAGGATCCCAACAAATCGACGATGGATAAGGCATAAGGCTGTGGACTGGAAAAATGTGCACAATGAACGACGATGGGCATTGTGCAGGGCTGACTTCTTTCATTCTAGTCCCACATACACACGTAGGTTACAAAACATCAAGGAACCACACAATGAGGAAATATTCCAGAGCTAATTACCAATAAATTAGGGAGAACTCAACACAAATCAACATCATTAAACTAATTATCTAAATTACAGGAACATAATTACATTTATTCTGGATAATATGGACATAAGTGTTACAACCTACTCCACCAAATTGCAAGTGGAATGAGAAACCAACAATGGCCACAATGACCCAAATTGCCCATGACAAGACCACATCTCCCAAAACATGTCACTAAACCCAAGTAAATCCTGTCATACCTTTTTAAGTGTAATATCCATGTTGTGTCCTGAGACCACCACAGGAGGCTGAACCTCCTAAAAAGAAATAAAAGCTAAGACACAGAAGACATACTGAAAAAAAAGATCAGATCAGTCTTCAAAGCAAAAGAACCTATTACTGTGTTAGTGAGTCCACCTAAGTGACAAAAGTATTTTTATAGACAATGTCGATCCCAGCATGTAAATGAAAAGAGAAATATGAAAATCAAGTTTATCAGATGCATATAGTTGTTCAAGAAATAACATGCAATAAACAAAATAGTAGAGATTTTACAACTGCAATATATGGCTGTCTAGTAGTCTGTACAATCCTCAGAAGGTGGACCAGTTCTTCCTCAAAATGGAAGCCAGCAATTGACGTGCAGCAAAAGCGAGCAATTCCAACAGTGGATGCAAGAACCTTATGGGCTAAAGAAAAAGCATCGTTAACAAAAATATCAACACCAGCTGATAACTGTTTGGCGAAATTTGAACAGTTGGCTATTTCTTGTTTGGACTGTGCTAGGTTTTCTAAAAGAAAAATATCTGCATCTATTGCATCAACCTTTTCCATCTTTAGTTGATCAGAACAAGAAATAACATTTGTTGGAACCACCTTCAATTGCAGAATTGATGACAGATGGTCTGAGAGAAAAAAGAGGTAAGATATGAAAAATCCAATAGAAAATACAACAGAAGTATAAAAAAAACACAGAGAAGTAGATAATAAATTGTATGAATTATATAATATGCAAACAACAACAGCATGAAAAGCCAAAAATATTTACTATAGATTACTTAATGTATTTTTTAAATATCTTTGTTTATGAGGTATTCATAAGATGCCAGTTATCACAAATTCCATCAAGCATACAGGGAGACCTCTCAACAAGTCAAACTTCCCTTTGGCTACCAAGGGATTGGACTTCTAAGTGCATCCTTGGTCTTCTCATAAGCTCCCTCATATCATATTGTCCCTACCCTTGACCACACAGATAACATCTTGGAGGCGTAGGAGTTGTCCTTGCCTAGGCAATACTTACCAAGAGTTGATTTTGCAGAATTCTAATTGCATTATGTGGTAGAAACTTGTACAATGCTTTAATAAATAACTTTTCAATGCTCAATCATTTCAATTTATATCAAACATAGAATGTTCTCATCATACACTTGTCCATTGAGGTACAAGAAAATGAACTTTGTTTAAGTTTAACTTCATCTGTTATTGTGCGGCTTACATTGAGTTTAGGCAGTTTATCTAATAGAAGATGGATTCCACAACAACAACAGCCACACCTTAATCCCACTACGTTGGGTTAGCAACATGAATCCTTTCTCTCCATTTATTTTATAGAAGGTGGATTCCCATAAAAAAATTCCTGGTTGAAACAATTCCATAAAAACCAAACTGAAAGGGTATGGTAAGTACCACTGATAAAACCAGCAAAACAAATCCAATTACAAGAAGGGAAAAACAAGAGCAATTGTGAAAAGGAAAGGAACAGCAGAGAGGAATCTGCAGCCTCAATAACAACGCACCAAAATTCTTGCTCTAATAAACCATTTTGTTGAAGATTTTCTCCCATGATACAGCAAGTCCCTCAAAAATTAGTTACTAGCTAACCCAAATTGTGTGATCACTTAGCTTTGTGTCCATTTTCCATCCATAAGGTCAAAATTGTGATTCAGCTTTATTCATGCAAGGGAACGACCACCATAGTTCTTTTGATTACTCAAATAGCCTTGTCGATCCTAATTTAGCCATAAGACCACGGTCATTTGACCATTAAGGCAGCTTGCTGGAATTTGTACTGAGCAAAGAAGACTTTTCCTCCAAAAAGTTCACTTCTTAAACCAAATATCTATTTTTGAAAAACAATGATTCTCAAACACCAAGAATTGAGTTTCTAGAGAGCCTCCAATTCATGTCAAAGTCATCATGGTGACATGTGAGCCTCAGGACTGTTTAAATAGAAGATTTAGCCATGTCTAGAAGTCATAAAGGAAGGCTTTTGTAATAGTATTAAAACAGATAATTCAGCAGAAAATTTGAAAATCACCTGCAACAGCTTTAGTAGTGAAAGAATTACTGTATTGATCCCAACTGCTAGCCAACAGAACTTTAGCACCAGCAATGTACAAGTATTTGACAGTGGAAAGGGTACTTTTTGCAGATTGATTACTACAAGTGTTTGAATTCAACACAAGTTTGGCATCAAACCGTACTAAAACAGTTTCTCCATAGAGCTTTTCACAAGGAAATCTCCTGAGAGTTTGCACATTTAGGTTTGAGTTGCCATGTTCTCGAACATAAGTCTTCAACAAGCAAAAATAAAATAGAATCATAAACACCAAGTTAGGTAATCATCAAAGATATATGCCATGATGACTAGTGAATCATGGATGAGCAAGTTAACAAAACTGAGGACTGTATAATGTGTAAGGCTTCTATAAGAAGAATCCTTCAAAGACAAGAACTATGAAAGAAACTACTTTTGCTTAAAATCCTTACAAATAGAAGAATAAGAATAAAAACAAGAGAACCAGGACAAAAAATGCCTATAGATAGAGAAAAAGGGGACTAGATGCAACATTGACAAGGTAAATAACAAACAAATTTACAAAGCTTTTCTTCTAAAAAAGGGAAAGGATTTTCAATATATATATATGAAAAACCAAAACAATATGGATTGCAAAACTCATAATTAGTTAAGATTCATAAAAAATTGTTTACAACCTCTTTATATTTTTAAAAAGACTATTTTCCACCCTTTGATGTAAACAATGTTAAAAAAATCAACACGTGTTGGCGAAATATCGTAGACACATGTCTATCTTGTAACTGGGTGATACAACAAGAGTAAGTAAATTGTGATTTACCAAATCTCGAAGCTGATGTCGACTCGTATCGGTCTGTGCCGATCGTGTCACTTGACTCAAATGTAATTTTTACATTAAGTTCATCACATGTCGTCAACATGCCCTTTAAATGGGATGACACACGACATTGGTTACTATTTTAGCCCAAACCTAATTTTTTCCCCTGCCCCTCATCTCTTCTCTCCTCTGGTCCTCCAATTATATAATTATATTGTTTCAAGATGGCGTGCCTACTCCCCTAGAACCCCCCCCCCCCCAGGCTCGCTGACCTAGCAACGAGATCCCCATGGATTCTATGAAGTGGCAGCATCTTGAATGATCCTCAATCAGACTCACATCTCCAATACTTAGGTATTCTCTCATATCTACTTAATCTCTATAGTAAATATTGTGAAAACTATTCATTTTAAACACATACTAAGTATTTTTTAAGTATGATTTATACATTTATTAAGTATTCTTTAAGGTATTACATATGTTTCATGATATTTGTATTACGTTTATGTAGCATTTTTAATGTAATACATATTTAGAAAGTAATCGAAATAGTCCTTAATGTAGATTATTGTTTACTTTAACTTATTCTAGAGTTTCAAATTGATATTCGAAGTTATTTGACCATTTCCATGAACTTCTGTAAATTTACCGCATTTCCACCGATATTTTCACCAATGTCCAACACGTTTTCTATTTTTATCAAATTGAAGTCCAATATGAAACTAACATTTAAAGCATTGGATGTAATCCATCATCCCATTTTAAAAATTAATTAGGGCAACTAGACTTGTAAAATTAGAATGGAGAAGTACTTGGCACTATAATTCCCAACATTGGCGACATACATGAGAAGTTTGGGACTTCAACATGACTTTGCGTCGAACATCAGGAATTACCAAATACCAGCCAAATATTGGCCCATGCCAATCAAACATCAGTGATGTTAGTCAAGCGTCAGCAGAACTTCAATGATCTTAGTTTGAGATAGGGTGAAAACATACGGAAAATCAGTCTATATTCGGTAAATATCAGGAAATCCAATAACCAACAGCATGATGCAGAGAATCAAATCATGAATTCTCAAAGATATGCATTGGCATGTGATTGGCTCATTCTAACTTTCTGTTTGCAGCATACCAGACAACGTATTAAAAAGACCATATAGAGAATCTATACATGGATCAGCTTCTTCATATGGGATCTTACACTGACACCAGTAGTGTAATACATTAAGGATTCAAACAGTGGTAAGGGTGAAGGAGTGCTGCCTTCAACAGAGTCATGACAAGCAGGAACCAGGTTCTTCCTTCGAGTATTGGTTGATGGTATCTTAGCAACTACTTCAACCATGAAGGTGACATTCTTTATACAAAATATGCATGCACCCAATTTGAGTTTCTGAATTTAGGTCAGTGTTATTTTCATCAGCTAACAAGCGACCATCCGTACCACTCGTAAGTCATAATGATGACCTAGGAATAACTACACGGGTAATGAAACAATAAACTAAAAAGGAATACCTCGGTTTTGAAAGAAACGTCGTCCATAGAATCTGGTTGTTTATTATGGACGACTCCAAGCTTCTTTCGAAAGCTACATTCCTGTAGTCCTATACATATCACAGAAACAGCTATCAATCAACAAAACCAGAATAACAAGAAAAAAGGCAGATGATCCAATGTCAGTCAGTATGTTGATAGATAACACCTCTTACTATCATTCCGTAGAACACGGCAACACGTCCGTAGGGAACACGGCGTTGATTGCGAAGCGACGTCGTAGAACATAACGGCCAATGAAATCGGTAGAGCATGTCCGAACCGGGAACTGCACTCAGAGAATGTTCCATCTTCCTACAAGAGTAGGAAATCAAAAGAAATATAAATGTGATCACAAGGATTGGAAACTAAACAGAACAAGATTGTACCCTTTGTGTGGTCGAAGACTAGGGTTACCGTGTCGAGTAGAGTTGGGGGGGAACAGACGGAGGTGGTGTGACACCGCACGGTGGCACTGAGATCACACTCTACACTCCGGAGCACAGCCCAGAGCCGGAGCAGACGTACGAGTCCACTGGATAATCTCATAATCCAACGCAGCAATATCTGAAACTATGGCCACGTTTGGCAATACCGGATCCAGATCCGGATCCGGATGCTTCAAGAATGTTACATGAGAGTTTTACTGGGATATCTAGACATGGAAAACGGGCCGGGTCGGCCAACTGGCCCGGCAAGGCCCGGGCCGGCCCGCTGGCCGGTCCGAGCTGGGCCGGGCCGGGCCGGCCGCAATAGGCCCTGGGCTCC
>JAMKQA010006648.1:0-31525 GCA_024699735.1 Posidonia australis
CCTTAGCCTACTTAAATACTAGGGCACCTAAATGGTCAAATGACCAAACTAACCCTGAAACAAAGACATAATTCAAGACATATTTACAACAATCTCTAAGTCATTTGTGGCTGAAATTGGAAAAAGGCCTACAAGGTTGGCTTTTCACCTTGATGTGGTAATTCCGTTATGAGAACACAGCCTAGCATAGAGATATCTACGGTAAGTCGACATTAAGTTGGGAAACAAGGACTTCAAGACCAATATGATAATATTGAATATGTAGGAATATGATATAATATTGGGCATGGATTGGCTAGTGCAATATTCGACGATGATTGACTATGCCAAGAAAAGGGTGTTGGTGGAGTGTCCATGCCAAAGATGGTGTATGATACAAGGAGTACGACTGGAAGAGCCAAAGAAGATAATCTCGATAATAAAGGACAACTACTCTTTGGCAAGGAGCAGTGTGGGATATCTTGCTAGTGTGATAGTGTTCTCCTCACCTACTGTAAGGTTACAAGGTATATAAGTCGTTCGAGAGTATTCTAATGTTTTTCCAGAGGAGTTATCTGGTATGTTGCAATATAGAGAAGTAGAGTTCCTGATTGATTTGGTGCCCAGGATTGTGGATGTGGATTTGGAGGGGGGTTGATGAGGATTGTCGTCATGTCCATGCACGTTGACACCCTTTGTAATCGCCACTTATCGATTTGTCTTTATCGACTAACAAGATACCTTGCAGGAGTTGGGGTTGATTTGTTGGTGCGGGTTCTCAGTTCACTAGATCAATGGTAGGATATCATCCAACAACATCCTTGTGTTATGTGTTCTTCTTTCCCTTCAAAACAAAAAAAAGAATACGGATTAGTTCTAGGTGTGGTAAATGAAATTAGAAAAATAGCAATAAACAACATGAACAATAAACTAATACAAATTGGGGGTGGTCCTCACATGCATATGCCATGGGCTAATCTATGCCATGCAATGGATTTATGTAAGAAAAATGTAATAATTGGAAAAGATACTCCATTCACCCTCGTACGTTGTAGAGTTGATGGAGGAAGTAGACGTCTGATGGTGCTTGGGAATGTGCTTTGGCTATGGGACAAGAGATCTCTGGGATCTAAGTTTTCATGGGGGACTGAGACAGAGTGGGGCTAAGGATCATGGATCTCTTAGGGTTCCTCTCCTCTAGGGCTTTGACTAGCTCCTTAGGGTTTCTAAATTGCCTCCCCTCAAACTCTTGACCTTAGGGGTCTATTTATAGGGTTTGGGGGCTTCATATCTCATCAATGGCAAGTGGAAGATCAATAGTTAGGATCAAACTCATTTAAAAAGGCAAAATATCCCATCTAGATGTCGTCATCGGTATGGCAGGTGATAGAATCATCTTGTCGTCGCCTGTATAGGCGATGAGGCGACAGATTTTGGATTTGCCACACGTGGTGAATCAATAACCAACTGGCTTGAAATCTATCATGTCAGCTAGTCACCGTATGTATTGGTGCTGAGCAAGTAAAATGGAAAAATTTTGAAAATTAAGATCCCAAAATATCTTCATGCAAATCTATTATCCAATTGACGACCAAATCACTAATTAAAGATCATCTTCGTAATAGCAGGATTTTAAATAAATTCCAAATTTAATTTAAACTTAAATAGATAAGTAAATCAAATTTGAGAATTTTAAATCTCTAAAATTTCTAGAATATTATTTAAAATCAAGGATATATTTGATTTAATATAGATTGGCAATCATCCATATATATTTTGGCTTTTATCTTTATTATTTTAGCATTATCTTGAATTAAATATAGTTATAACATTAAAAATGTGATAACTTATCATAAAATCTCATTTTTGGTAAAAATAAAGATAAGCAATCTTAATTATGAAGTCATCAGGATTTCTAGAATTTTCTAGAATTATTTGGCATTTATAATGATATGCATATATATTTAAGTGTTGGAAAATTATAGAAATCATAATAATTATGGGAAAAGTCATGATAATATTTATAAATATCCCATATATCATGTTAAAGCTCGAGATGACAAATTATATGAGAGAGAACGTCAAGGATTTCCGTCACCTTATGCTTCTGTGGTAATACATCTCATCGCCAGGTTAAGCAGCTATAAGGCATGTTGCTTGCTACATAGGCAACATCCTGGTTTTTTATGTTTTACCTCCTGTCTTTTATTCTAATTTATAGAAATATCTTAAAAGTCCAAAAATACTTCAAAAATTCCATGCAATTATAAAAATATCTTTCTTTAAGATTAAGATACTCAAATCTACCATTAATTTGAGTAAGGTGGGAAGGCGGGAGTGTTAGCTCTACCATAACTAATGACTCACACCAAAAATGCTCAAGAGGCTTGAACCTACCACTAGTTTGGACGAGGTAGCCTTGTCACAACTAACAACCTTGAACCAAGTAAAATCATAAATGTTTTTAAAGAACTCATAGAAAATCTAGATAATATGTTTTATATCCTTAGCCATGTGATCTAGGGTGCCTCAAAGGTTCCTATCCTAGATGGACTCTAGGAAATATAAAAATGGGATATCTACAGATGCCCCTTTTTGGAATTGATCTTGGAATAAGATTAGCTCTAAGGTAAGAAAGATATCCCTATTGAGCATTTCTTGGAATAGGGAGCTCGCTCTCAAGCAATCCGCCATAGGGTTCCAAAAAGAAAAGACTACCTATTGGTTTTAGGACATAGTTGCACAGCCAAAAAGGTGGAACTTACTTAATTACGGGAGATTGTCCATGGCTAGGTGGTGGGAAAGTGAACAAACTTGGTTTCCAGACATAGCCACACAATTGAGTTGTAATGCCCCAAACCCGGGTATGCTATCTAAATCATAGTATCACAAGCAATAACAATAACTACAACATTAATTAAACAATTGTAACTAACTAAGGTTCACATCCAGGAACAATGTGTGGCTAGTAACTCCCACACGGGTACTGAAACTGGACTACACTACCTACACCTAAAAACCAAACAAAACACGTGTGAGTGACGTTCAAGTCTCCCAGTACGTGCCCCACACAGAAAACCACAACAAAACAGCAAGAAAATATAAGCCTAGACTATTACAAAATGTGGTTTCAAAATCCATTCCAAAACATCATTTGCTTTTAAAACATTTGAAATCTCTATCCAAACCTTTTTCAAAAGCTCACATTTTCTTTTTCAATTTTTTCATATTTAAAACCTTTTTATGCATTCCAAGAAATCCACATTCTCGACCAGATCCAGCCTAAAACATAGGGCCTTATAGGGCTCAAAACAAAACCATATACATTGACTGGCAACTGGTTAAAACATAATCCTCATTTGTCGCTAGAATCTGAAGACAAGGCATAGGTCTAATTCTAGCTAAACCACACATCTTACTTCCACTTTTCTTATTGGTGTTACCTTGATAAGAGGTAACTAGGCACACAATCAGTAGGTGAGGACACCATTTCCCCTACCTTCCTACATTATTACGGTGAAGTTCCCCATGCGGGAGGACACCACCCTAGCCAACAAGCCTCAATTTCATTTCATATGCACGGAGATACGTCTTTTTCTGGCATCCCATTGGTGACCCGAACACGTAGGTTCATATACCCAGGCTCAGCCTACACCATCTCAAAACTCAGTAACCGCAGTCGTATCTGACAATTGGTTCCATACCGAATTGTCAACACCAATCAGTCGTGGTTCCGCACTGACAGTCACGGTCGTATCTAACAATTGGTTTCATTGGAGTCTCATATTCCTATCACATTGTCAACACCAACCCCTTGTTGCTCCAGAACACATTATTATTTTCTTTTTAAAATTGTTAGGTTTTCTTTTCAAATCATTAGTCATTGTCTTTTCTTTGCAGGGAATCATTCCCAAGTCAATCATGACCCTCCATTGGGTCCTAGACTCAACATCATACAAAAACCAGGCATTCATAATTATTATTGGGTCTCATGCCCAAAAATCACATCAAACCACACATTTATCAATTTCTTTCATTTTTGGCGCCTCAAGCCCAAAACCATATTCAATTTCATTATTGAATTCTATACTCCTCCATGCCTTTACATGGGCAATACCTTATTAACACTTGTCCATTATCCATTCAAAAGCATTTGTTTTTCACTTTCCAAAAAAATTGTTCATATGGGTCAGGGGTCTGGTTCGGTAGATCGAATAATAATCGGTCAACCGAAATCCCCTAACTCGGTTGTCTGAAAATAGTTGATCCTCCGAAACTACCTGAATTTGGTTGATCGAAATTGCATGGTCGTCTGAATTCCTATTAGATTCCCCTTTCCGAGTCAAAAATGGGTGACCGATCCTTTCGTCGATTGTCTGAAATTCCTTGACCTGGGTTATTGAAACCTTTCGGTCATCCGAATCAGTGGCTCAGAGCACATTTAGGCAGTAAATTGCCATACTGAATCCAATTCGGTATGTCATTTTTTGTGATTGTAGAAAACAACCCAACTTCAATCGCTCAACTCTTCTCCTACTTGGGAGTGAGGGGCGGACCCATCAAACACACCACATAATTCTTGAATAAAACATGGGGTGTAAACCCTCGAGTCTACTTAAAAACCACTTAATCCATTCACAAATCCATTTACCATACATCAACATGTAAATTTACAAAGGCAACATGCTCAGAGATTAACCTTAAAACACATATGGCATTCTCATACATAAACCCAATGAAAGCTCCAATAAATCTCAAGATCTCAAGATATCCATGTGTTACATTCAAATTCCTACACATTTCACATTTTTCCCCATTTTGCATGCGTTTAGGTATTTTTAATCCCTTGCCCAAAATAGGAACAAAGGAGGGAGAATGGGATGCATATCTGGCTGAACTCTGGTAAGCTCCAACGGCCTCCCCGCGTCTCCGAAGCCTCCGATGTAACCCTAGTGACCCATGGTGGTATCGCACATGACTCAAGTCTCCTGACTCTACTCCTCTTCCACTAGAACACAGGCACCTCCCCTTCTTTCTCTCACTCACCATTGCCATCTCCTCCTCATCCTCCCCTCCCATTTATCTTCTCTGCCTCCTCAAATCTTGCCAACCCTCCTCTGCGTAAGACGATAATGGAGGAGACGGGATGGGCACGAGGTCATAGTGAAGGCACGAGTGGTGGAGGGAGGAAAGAAAAGAAAGAGGAAGAAGACAAGGACTCGTGAGGGGGAGAGAAGGAGAAAGATGAGATGGAAAAAGGAGGAAGGAAAGAAAGTAAAGACAAGCACACAAACTAAGGTGACTGTGCATCCGTTGATTACATTGGTCCCACAACACAAACAGGTGCAGAAAAAGCCAACAAACCTCCACAACCCCTAAAAGCAACAGATTATCTATTAATTAACCATTTATACAATATTACAATTAATTACATGGTTTACAATTAAAAATGGATAATCATGTCCAAGTGTCACATGAGTGGTTCAATAAACCAAGGTTACCATCATATTGAAGGCTCAGGCATAAAGGGGTCAAGCCGGATTCAAAGTTATGTGTTGTAGCCAGTGTGGAGACCATGTCAACCATGTAAAGTGTCACTTCGATGGGGCAAAAACTAAGATGACCATGGGGAAATTACCCTATCACTGGTCAAAAAGGAAAAAAGCTAATAAAAGAGATAAATTTTGTGGCTTTTTGTTTGAGAGCTTGCTTGGATTGGTGTAATAAGAGGATAGGTGGGACTTGATTGGGCTTTAGGAGGATCACAGGTTCTAAGGGTTTCTAATACTCTTGAAGAACATTGCTCCATTAGTGCTTCACTTCCAATGCATGGAAACTAGATGCATGGATGCATGGTTCAACCAAACAAATGCAAACAATGTAGAGTCAACACTCGATGCAATGGATGGTCTATATGGTAGGTTAGGATGGTGGGGTGTAGGTGGTCCCTAACCATATAGACATATGCAAAATGCATGGATCCAATTTTTTGTGGTCAAGTGTTTTTTGTCTTCGAGTATGACCAGCACTCTTGGGAAAGGACCATCGTCCCATAACTCGACTTGGTAAGAAAAGGAGTTCTATGAATAAAGAATCAGGTGAGGGAGTGAACCCTTTCCTTGCCAAATTGGAGTTTGCCTCTTAGTTAGAGTGGCGTGTCTACATACACGGTTGGGACTCCAAAGGCAGAAGTCCACTCTCGACAAGCTTTGTGTAGTACCACAGTGGGACTTGATGTAGCCTCATGATGGGGCTTGATCTACTAACACCTGGTAAGATTTGTACCTGTGTGCTTAATGACACATGTTGGTAATCAAAGATGTACCTTTCCCTATCTCAAGGAGGTTGGCTAAGTGTGACCATGCCGGTGGAATCCTGCACGGCTCTCCCCTACCGGGTGCGTAGAAGCACTCGTGGAGTCCCGATACGGTCACGGCGAAGATGGTGAATCTAGAGAACAAGCTAGACTTGGAGACACCAAGGGAAGAAAAGAAAGGATAAAGAAAGGAGTCGCCACCTAGTCTTTTGATGGAAAGACGAGGAAAACCAAACACACAAGAAGACCAAGAAGCAAACAAGATGCGGAAAACATGTGTGCTCTGTGCCTAATGGATAAAATGCACAAATGAATGCGGGCTAGAGAAAGGGTAAGGATTCTGGTTACACATGGGGAAGGGATTAGGCACCCCCATGTGCCCGAGAAAACTTGGTCTTTCTAGGTTTCCTACTTGTCAATGGTCTATTAAATGTGTGCTTGCTTATTCTAAAAGCATATGCCAAGGATGACTGAAAACATGCCAAATCCAAGAGAAGAAATGAAATAAAGAGAAAAAGTTAATACGAGGGTCGAATGTAGGCATTGAGAATGCCGCTTTACTGTATGCCCTTGGGCGATGAGGAAAATCATGAAAATCAAGAAATTCTCGGAAAGCGTCTCGCAAATCAACGGAAATTTGGTTAAATCCGAGAAAATCAAAATGAGAAAATAATCCTCATTCAGGATAATGTCGGCTTTGATAAGCCTTTTACTGTACGCCCTCGGGCGATGCAAATCCAAATCAAATATAAATATGCGAAAATCGGAATGAATCTGGGAGACGGCGAGAAAACCAAGCTCGAAAAGAGTTGGAAAAGCGTGCACAAAGTAAAGAAGAAAAGGCAAGAAAATTGCATGAAAAAGTGTGACAAAATGTGCAAAATGCATGTGTGACTGTAAAAATAAGAATTCTAGGGGCCTTTCTGCAAAAACCCAAATTCTGAATAAAACCAAAATTTTGAAGCCCAAATCATCATAATACATAGGAAAACGCATTCTATGCAATTATGAAGAAATCTAGGGTCAAATGTGCAAATATGTGCATTTCTGGCCAAGTTGATGTTTCCTAGGGGTTAAAATGCAATTCTGCCACTAAAACATGCATTTAATGCAATTCAGTGAAAATTCAGGGTGAAATATGCAAGAAAATGGATCCATGAAAGTTTCAGGGTCAAACAAATAAATTTACCTAGAAAACAAACATTTAGTGTGAAATCTGTAAGGTTCAGGGGCTAAAATGCAATTTACCCAGTGAATCAAAGCATTCAGAAGAGTTTCAGTGAAATTCAGGGGTTTTAATGCAATTTTATTCAGCAAAATATGCATTCAAAATGATTTTAGAGAAGTTTAGGGGTTAAAATGTAATTTAACGAGAGAAAAATGTATTCTGTGTTATTTTTAATAATGCTCAAGGGTTTAAATGCAATTTATTCAGCAAAATATGCATTCAGAATGATTTCAGAGAAGTTTAGGGTCTTAAATGCAAAGACATTGGATTACAATGCATAGAAAGATACTCTGATGGTTTTTGCTAAACTTTTAAACCTGGAAAACATTATTTTGAATGCTCTAGGGGCATAATGCAATATTTTCAGTTAAAACTTTATTCAAACGATTTATGAAAAATGATTAAGGACCTAAATGTAAGAAAAAGGACTTATTTGTAATAAAAAAAAGATCTAAATGCAACAGACAGAAAGTTTCAGAATTTTATTAAAATAAAAATGTTTTTAAATTTTTTTTAAAAAAAATGCAGCGATGGAGCTCCACTGTCAACGATCGCCGGAGAGGCAATCAAAGGCTTTCCCATGGTCTGATCTGAGATCAGACCCCATGGGAAGCAAGAAGAAGAGGAGGGGAGAAGATCCAACGGCTTAGATCGAGCATCCAACGGTGGGAGCGGGCCTCCCACCTACCTCACCGTCGAGCACTCCGACAACGGCGTCGGGGAAGAAGAGGGATTGTTGAAGATGCGGCGCCGCGATCTGGAGGTCGTGGAGACTTTGGCACGTTGATAGGAGCCTTCTCCCGTCTCCAGGAGCTCGAATGGTGGATGATGACGTGGAAGGGGCTTCGACTGTCGTTGATGTTCTCTTCTCTGGCGAGCTAGGTCGCTGCGATGATCGGAGGCCCGGGGCTAGTCTATGAAGGTTTAGGCGTGCTTGGGGTATTTCGTGGAGCGTTTCTGGAAGCTTGGAGCGGTGCAGAGTGGCTAGAGGTGTGACGTCTTCTCCGGCTCCGTCGGGACGTCGTGACTCCGACGAGGTTCTGGCAGTGGCCTCGGGAGGCAGCGAAGCGGCGCGCGGAGGAGTGGATAAGCAGGAGGGAGGTCCAGGGAAGATGATTCAGGGCTATGGGGCTCGAATCAGCTAGTGGATCCATGCCCCAACCTAGGCCACCGGAAAATCACTCCAGCTAGGCATTGGAGCTCAATTCCGACCAGAGGAGACCTCTGGATCTACTGGAATCAAACCAGGAAGATAGGGGGAGACCTAGGAGAGCATCTCTAACAATAATTGAGGCCAAAGAAGAGTGTACCTGGTTTGGCTGTGGCACGGGTGATCAGAGCTTGCTGAGGAAGGCGCTGGGGTAGGCTGGAGCGCTCGGAGCAGCACGACGGAGTAACGTTGAGCTCTGGGATCTCTCCTCTCTCCCCTCTTTCTCTTCAATTCTCGCTCTGTACCCCCTATTTTAGATGAGGTCCGGCGACTTAACAACCCATTTCTCTATGTAACAGAGCCAACAAACCACCTAACAGAACTCTCCAACCAACTAACTAACTCTCCATCAAACTAACAACCCTTAACAGACTAACGAACTAACAACCTGTTGTTCTCCACGCTCCATCCTGTGTCCTTGCTCACCGACAGAGATCAACGGTAGTCCAGGCTCACGGCGACGCGTCTGGTGGCTTTGGTTCGAGCATTAAGTTGTGGGAAATGGCTGCAGTGATTGCTGGGCTCATGTAGAAGCTAGGTAAAGGATGGGTTGTTGGTGGTGTTGGTTGGATTTGTGAGAGGAGGGGGAAGAAGGAATGGGTGTTGGGTTGGAAGAAGGAGAAGAAAATGGGTTGAATTGTTGTGGGCCTTTGTGGGCCCAAATGGGCTTGATGGGCCTTAGTGAATTAAGAGGGCTTAAAGGGCCTATGTGGGCTTTATGGCTTCCATGGGCCTTGATGGACCTATGTGGGCTTTGTAGGCTTTCATGGGCTTAATTGGGCCTAAGTGGGCCTTATGGGCCCAAGTAGGCTTCCATGGGCCTTGATGGACCTATATAGGCTTTGTGGGCCTTCATGAGCTTAATTGGGCCTAAGTGGGCCTTATGAACCTAAGTAGGCTTAAGTGGGCCTCCATGGGCTTTGGTGGGCCTTAGTAAGCTTAATGGGCCTAAGTGGGCCTAAATGGGCTTTGAATGAATTAAATGAGTTTAATGGATTTATTTGTGGTTAACAGCCCAACCACCATACTTTATCCTGCAAGCTTGCAAAATTGCAAAATTAGGGTGTCTACACTAAGTTGCCTAGGAAAGGTACTATAGTGCAATCTTTATTCTATTATATTTGAAACTAGGTGGAGGGAATCAGTTCTGGCCTCAGCTAAAGGGGCAAAAATAGCTAAATTCCGGTGGACGTTGATTGTGAGTCATTCATAGATGCTCTAAAGATCATTGCGGGGGCAATGCCTTTATGGAGAAAAACGCACCCAAGCCGTGAGGACACGCTTGAGTAGGTAGCTAACTCCAAAACCTGGTGAGTCGATTATTGCATCACCGGCTAGACCAACTCTAGTTTCCTTACTTACTAGGTTTTCATTTGTAGGTAAGATAGATGGCACTACTTATTTGATTCTTTTTCAATCTTAGTTTTTCTGTTTTTTTTTTTGTATTCTGGAATTTTTTCTTTTTTTTTTTTTGAATTTCCTATTATTTTTATTATTTTTTGATGTTTTTTGATTTTTGTTGTTGTTTTATTTGATTGAGTGTGGTCACAGACTTTCCTCTTATGTATTTAGCATTACTGTCTTGTATTATCTGAGAGGAGAGTGGTCTCTTTTACAATGCCTTAACCTTTAAGGAACTTGGGACTTTATATAATAGTCTTAGTGGATTATTTCTTCCCTTATTTACTCAGTCCTTGAGCCTCTAGGGTTTCCTACCCCTCACCTATATGTGGAAGAGTGGGGAAGAATTAAGGTTCAATAGACCCTTGGCTTCGACTTATAGCTCTAGTGTCGCTTGCTAGTGGTTGGCCCTATGCGCTTGTAGTTTACCTAGGGGTTTTAGGCTTTTCTTTCCTTTTCTTTTTTCCTTTTTGTTTTGTTTTCTTTTCTTTTGGGGTTCCCCTCTCTTGTTATTTTTTGTAGATGCCTGCCCATCGCTGCCTTCTTGGACTTATGCTATGACAACACACTTACTCATCAATTGTCACACACCCCATTTTGAGTGTTCGTCCATCACTGCCTTCTAGGACTTATGCTATGACCACGTACCCTACTTTTTCATACTCTCCCTTCTTTTGAGCACTTTTCTAACTTGTTTGTTTTGGTGCACTCACCCATCACTACCTTCTTGAACTTATGCTAGGATGCCACACTATACAGGGTGAGTGACTTTTAATGATGTGCCAAAGCTTCGAGCATGCTTTACTCTTATCTCCTCGTGCATGTGTGTGTGAGGATAGGACAAGGTTTGAAGTTACCTTAGTTGCTCATCTTCTTTTCTATGTGGGGGACTTGTCTCTTCCTTAGTTGGTACTAGGTCTTAGGCTCTCTTTGGGTTTTGGCATGTGTCTAAGGGTGTACTTCTAAAGTACATGTACCCTCCAAGGATTTGAAGAGATCTTCAGGTTATCCTTCCTAATTGGGTGGACTTTCCCATGGTGTTATAGTTTCTACTTTTGGAAACCTTGGCTAATATTTTTGCAACTCTGCTTATTGTTTTAAGTGGTCGGGCATGACCCACACTCATCAATCATTCATTATTGTTTTTTTCTTTATTGATATTACTTAATCTAACCTACCATTCAAAGGAAACAAAGATAAAAAATGACAAAAAGAAATTAATGTCTTATTTTACAAGTTTTTGCAATGAAGAAAATGACCTTGCCCTTAATTGGGCTCGGTCAAGTCCCTTATTTCGCTCCCTAGGTGGAGGCATATTCCTGTGTGGTGGATGCAGGAGCCTACCCTTGACGTTGAGCATTTGGTTGTTGTTGGTGCATCTTGTGGTTTCTTTGGATTTGCACCCAATTCTAGCTTTGAATGGATCCCGATCAGGCTCATCTTTGCCTCCTTCTTATAAGGTGCCCCTAGTAGGTTGGTCTGTCTATGTAGGTCCCATTAGGCTTCCCTAGCCGGTGTATTCACTAATGCCCCTGATGGGCCTACTTTCCTCGGTTGGGTCTGAAGGCTTGATTCTGGCATGGGCTGCTTGCAGGCTTAGGCAGAGCGAGTTGATCGCCGCCTCTACGTCATACCAGTCTTGGTACCTGTACTCATCATATATGGGCTACTCCGCATCTTCCCCTATCATATCCTGGAACATTTATGAGTCTGGCCCTTCCTTGTACTAAGGGTCTGAGTTGTACCATTCCTTAAGAGGTTCTTCATTGTATGGCTTTAGTGAGGGTCTTTCGTTGCCTGGCTTTGGTGGAGTGAATTCCCATTCTATCTCAGAGTTTACCTAGTGGTTAGCTCTGACAATGATCACTTCCCCTTAATGCTTGAATTTGAGGAGTTGATGTAAAGGAAATGCTACAACACCAACTTCTGCTAGCCAGGACCTTCCCTAGATTAGTGGTTGGGTGAGATCCTCCTCCATTATGATAACCGTGGTGGTGCCAGTGAGGGGACTTATAATGACACCCAGTTGGATTGTCCCGATCGCTTCTCTTTGACTATTGTCATAAGTCGTGCAAGGCAAGCAATGCTTAGTAACCTTTGTTTCTTCAATGCCCAAGGATTTCAAGGTGAACAAGGAGCAAACACTCTTACTGGCACGAGTATCGATGAGTATCCCATGGGGCAATCGACCATTTATGTGTGCAGTAACGATCAATGGGCATGAACGCTCCTCGGGCAGGGGCAACTCTACATCCCAAAAGACAATGTTTTCCTCTGCAAACTTTGTTATGATTTCCCTTGCTAGTTTGATGTGGTAGTGGTCACCAACTTCCTCCTTATCTTGTTGACTGTCCTAGGGTTCGTCGTCATCTTCGGTCTCCCATCTTAGGGTGTCTTCCCAAGGCTCGTCTATATACTCCCCTAGCCATATCCCCAGCTCAGGCATTGCTGGTGCATCCTACGCCTCTTCGTTGGTGCTTGGTGGCCCTAGGTCAAGGTCTACTCGCATGTGCTAGATAAGCATTGGCTATACGTCTTTAGCCTCCATGTGGGCTATTGAATGATTAGGCATGGGGTTATGATGGATCTACATTTCAGGCTACTTTCCCCGCATTGCCTTTAGTCTCTCTTTAAACTCAAGCCATAGTATTTCTCCCTCATCATCTAGGTCGTAGATCTTATCCTTAACAGTATAGCACTCGTCAAGCATATGCCCATTTTTTTGATGATAGGGCAATATATGGATAGATCAACATTGAGAGCATTTGGCTTGGGTGGCAAAGGTTGCAAATATCCGCTCTCTACTTGTACTTTGAAAACAACGTGTAGAGGTTCTGGAAGCAGTGGATAGCTCTACCTCTTGGGCTTGTGGTAGCTTCGTGGTTGAGGAATAACATTGTAACTTCTCTACCTCTGTTGTTGCCCTTGTTGGGCGTACACTTGGTAATCTGGAGGCTACTAGTACTATGGCTACTATTGTTGTGCCAGTTTAGTCTATCCCTAGTGCTGGTATTGTCCCTACTGGTGTTGAGGTCGATAGTACATGAGCTGTCCCTAGCACTAGACTAGTGGACCATGGTGCTGGTATGGCTGCCCCCTTTGTCCTTGTTGGATTGAGACTTGGGCCATGTTGCTTGTAACACCTTAAAGACTGTAGTCGAAGGTCTTCTTCTTGCCTTTTTCTTTATACTCTAGGAAGTATAAGTCCTTTCTATTGCGGAGGACTCTCATGGCACAGTCGTACAGCTAGGAGTATGAGTGGGCATCACCCATCAGCAAGCCCGCTCTGAGTGCACTAGTAGTATTTTGGATGATGACTTCGACGACTTGACGTTTAGGGATGTGACATTCTAATTTGGCTGCCATGTCTTTCCATTTACTTGCAAAGGTTATGAAGCCCTCCTCAGGTTTCATCTTTTTGGCGAGGAGGTTTGCAATGGTAGGCTTGTGCTAGATGCAGTGGACATACTACTGTAGGAACTTGTCCAACACAATCTTGAAGCCACTGAAGTCATAGGTGATGAGCGTGTTGAACCACCTTAGTGCTTCTCCTTTCAAGCTCTTGAAGAAGAGGTAAATTGTTAGTCCATTATCATGTTGATAAGGCAAGATGTCCATGGTGAAGGTAGCCAAATGATTCTATGGATCACTTGTCCCATCGTACTTTGGTGTTTTGGGCAATTTGAACTCGAGCGACAAGATGAAAGGAGAGAACTTGGATGTGTCAAAGACGACCGGTGTCTTGGATGTAACTTCTGCCTCACCTAGTGCATCTGTGATCATTCATTACATTGAGGCTTGGAGTGGCTATTTGCCCGTAGCCCTAGTACCCTTGGAACTACTATTGTAGAGTAGTACCATGTTGAGGAGGGATGGAGGGTTGAGCTAGTGTATAGGCTGGGGTATGAGAGGATGGAGTTGCCTTTAGATAGGAATGTGAGTGGTAGTTTGGTGGGACCCACATAGTTTGTTGGGCAGAGGGATATAGACTGGTGTTGTAGGATATGGCAAGGAATATTACATGAAAGGACCTTGGATTGGGAAACTTATGGTAGGGCCCGGTGGCATTATGTATGCATTTACCATTGGAGGCATGGTTAATGGGCCTCAGTGATAATTTAGAGGAGAGGATCCATTCCCTAATGAGACTGGGGGATTAAAGAGACTTTGATGGGACATGGATTGATGGACTTGATTGGCTACCCCTAGGGAGAGTTGATATTAGTGGACTAATGGTGGGGTGCCCCATGACTAGGAATAGTTTAACCCCACTCCTCCTACACCTCGTCTTTTGATGGACTGGCTTCTATATGGGGTCGAAGTGTTGAACAGAAGCTTGTGCTGACCCATTGAACTGCTTGCTTGACCCATAAATGTTGAGGCAGTTGACATGTTGGAGTAGTTGGTGCGAGAATAATACTCCTCTGCCATTATGGACCATCCTTGTCTTTGTGGCTCTTGTTTACAAGTCTATTACAAGTTCTTTGAAGGGAAATACAAACTCTTGAAAAGGAAATTACAGACGATCCTATTACAAGTTCCTAAAAGGAAAATTATGAACTCTAGGTAATGGAGTACAAAGAAAAGAGAGTTTACAACTTTAATTTAACTAAGAAAATACAAACCTAGGACTACTTCAATGAGGTCCTTGTAACCTATTATTGCATGCACAAACAAACCACTTTGCAAACAAGGCACTTAGAGCGTGGTCTGCTTGACGTCACCTATATAGGTGGTGCCAAGAATTATCATTGATTTTGGAGGCAGTGGACAATGACACTAATCAAATAGGCGACGAGGTTGCCTATCTATTCCAATAGCCGAGGTTTGTCTTAGACAGGCCAAATGTCAAACAAGTCTAGCTAATAAAGCAGGTTTTCACACAAAACGTGGATTTTAATTGGTTAAAGTAGTTAATTAATTGGTTGATTAATCTTGCATTCTCTCAACCCGTTTGGGTTTCTATAGCAAGGGTATGGCTTTTCTTCTTGGGTTCTAGGGTTACACATTGGGATTTTTGCATCTTCGGTACCACCTGTAGACCATTGGGAGGTCTATAACGGGGGCTTAGGCTGTGGGTTTGTCTCTCCATAGAGGGACCGACAATTCAAGATTCTATTCTTAGGGATGGTCCTAACAAACCATAAAAAAACAGTAAATAAACAAAGAACAATAAAGTATGAAGTATCTACTAAGGTATATTACTGACTTAGGGAGAGAGATCGAGTCAAAATATGCCTCTAAGACACCTTATGTTCCCTAATTTAGTAATCACAGTCAAACATAGAGCATGAGAGAGCGACTTGCGTTGGCCCGATTCACTTGGTTTGGTTGCTCAAATTAGAGAAAGGTCCTTAATGAACTTTAACTTTATTGTAAATCGATTAGTTTTCATCCTATTGGTGGATAGAAAATAAACCTAAAAGCCATTAGTAAACTAAAATGTATAAGTGGACAGGATATTATTTGATTTATTTTAAATTGCAAGCCTAAGAAAACACAACAAAGACAAGAAAAATGAAAGACCTGCAGCAAAATCAGTTTGCAGACATCATCGCCTATTATAGAAGTGTCGATATGTGTCGCCTCTCAAGGAACGACATGACTCGGTGCCACTAAGGTAGGCAACTGGATCTATAGGATGTCTACTTGCTAGAAAAAAATTAGATAAAGTGTTTGGTTGTCTCGAAACCCTAAGCACATGACTTTCCAAACCTAAAACAACACCTAAATCTAGAAATAAATGAAAAATAAAATAAAAGAAGGGAGGAAAGGACTTACAAAGCGTAGGGGTTGGCTCAAACTGGTCCTACCCTGATCGCCAGTTTTCTGTGGATGCGAATTTAGGAGGGAGGGGGGTTGATGAGGATCGTTGTTGTGTCCACTCACTTTGTCGCCCTTTGTGTTCGTCACTTGTTGATTTGTCTTTACTAATTGACAAGATGTCTCGTGAGAGTTGGGGCTGATTTGTTGATGTGAGTTCTCAATTCACTGGATCGACGACAGGATGTCGTTTAGCGGCATCCTCGTGCTATACGTTCGTCCTTCCCTTCAAAACAAACAAAATGAATACGGGTTAGTTCTAGGTGTGTAAATGAAATCAGAAGCATAGCAATAAACAACATGAAAAATAAACTAATACTACTAAGTGGGGGTTGTCTCAGCGTGCATATACCATGGGCTAATTTATATCATGCAATGGATTTATGTAAGAAAAGTGTAATAATTGGAAAAGATATTCCTTTCACCCTCGTATGCTATGGAGTGGATGGAGGAAGTAGAGGTCTGATAGTTCTCCAAAATGCGCTTTGGCTATGGGACAGGAGATCTCTAGGATCTAAGTTTTCACAGGGGTCTAAGACAGAGTGGTGTTAAGGATCATGGATCTCTCAGGGTTCCTCTCCTTTAGGGTTTTGATTGGCTCCATAGGATTTCTGAATTCCCTCCCCTCAGAGTGTTGACCTAGGGGGTCTATTTATAGGATTTACGGGCTCCAGATTTTGTCAAATACGAGTAGGAGATCAAAATATCGTCACCGTGTTGAATTTCAACACCACCTTCCACTCTCAGACAGATGGTCAGATGAAAAGGACTATTCAGACACTTAAGGATATGTTGAGAGCCTATGCCTTGGATTTTTTAGGAAGTTGGGAGGAACATCAGTCGTTGATCAAGTTTGCTTACAAAAACAACTATCACTGTAGCATTGAGATGGCACTATATGAAGTTCTATATGGCAAATCATGTAGAACACCTATTTGCTGGAGCGAAGTAGGCGAACGCTAGCTTTATTGGATAGAGAAGCTTCTCTAGAGGAGGTGAATAGAGAAGTATATATAATTTTTAATTTCTCTTAATTTGATATTAATTCTCTTTTCCAAATTCAAGCAACATTACAATAATAAAATTTGAAAGCTAAATATGAAACAACCATAGAAGGGGATGGGAGACAATGAATGTAATTGCACAAAATTTATATTGGTTTAGTCAACCTTGACCTAGTCCACTTCTCGAGAGTTTCCTTATAATATAACTTACTTGTATTGACAAACCCTTGGTCACATTCTGCCCAAACTGGTAGTGGTGCTCCTCTCTACTTGAGAAGCAGTAGATCCTTGAAGCCTTACAATGTTGTGAACTTCTTTACAACTCCAAGCTAATTTTGATGTCCTAAAATAGTGGTGCAAGATGATGTGTAGATTGAATTTGGAGCTCACTTGTCTTTGGAAGAATGGGAGGCAAAGTGGAATTTGCTTGAAAACACTCTTTAGGCTGGGAAATCACTCAATTTTATATGCAATAAGCTTAAGAAGGCATATGTGTATATTTCTTAGGTTGAGAGGGGTCCTATTTATAGAAAAATATCAAGTAAAGCTTGTGTCTAATGGCTATAAGCTTTCCTTTAACGTTCACAAATGACTACTGATTTGGTATGCCAAGATCGATTTGGTAGGCCAAAATCCATAATGGTTGAATACTTCGGTAGACTGAAATAATTTGGTATGTCGAAGATGTTCTTTGGTTGTAAACTCAGTCAGCGTAAATTTTGGTATATTGGGAAATATTCGGTATGTCGTTATTGTTCATAGTTGTGAATATTTAGTTAGCCCAAATTTGGTATACTAGGAAATATCCAGTATGCCAAAAGTAACCCTGAACCTATTTTTGTAATATTTCTAGAGTTTTCTACTTGGGTTCTTGGGTATTCCTATTTTCCTAGGTTTTTAGAGTATTTGAGAGATCATTACATGCATCTTAGGAATACAAGGAGAAAGTAAAAATTACATCTACAATTTTACAAATCAATCAACGGATTTCCCTTGATTTCTTGGACTCATGAGTTTCCTTGATTTCTCTTTGAATTCTTCAAGCTATCTTCATGTATCTTCTTCCATGACAATTTTCTTTACCTTTCTTTATGTCCCTTCACTTGTTATTCCTTTCTTAGAATTCTTCAAATAGCAAGCTTAACATTTCTCAAATAATCTCATTAGCTCAAAATAAAGAAACATAAATCATTTTTGTTATCATCAAAATTAAATATAAAAATGTATATTTCTTACAATCTCCTGCATTTTGATGATGACAAAAACATTGAAAATTTGTTGTAGTAGCTCCCCTTATCAATAAACATGATTTGAAAAATTTTGATCATTTAATTTACCCCCTTTTAATTCAACTTCTTATTCAAAATTTTAAACTTAGTTTTAAGGCAAATGATTTTTGGAAACAATATTGCTCTGTAATGCCCCGATATGCTAGACAACAATACCAATACTACCCAAACATTGAATTAAATCTAAATTAACTAAGATTAGCAAATAAATTATTTAAACTAACTACCTAGAACTTGTGTGCGGCTAAGTGGCTCCAAATATTGCACCAAAACTAGAATGCAATTCCAACTATGCACCTGTTAACAAAACACAATAAAATCAAGCATGAGTGACACTATTATCACCTAGTATGCGTCCGCCCAAAATCGAAGCTGGAAATTCCTAAGAGACTACAATAGGTGCATAGAAACACTAACACTGTGAAAGCCCAATACATAATCCGAGGAAAATCACTTTACAAATCATGTCTTTTCAAAACACTCTTATCATTTTCTTAGAAATTCCGTGCATATTTGCGAATCACTTTTCATGTATCTCGGTAAACCAAATCTCAGCTGGAATCTAGCTTAAACCACTAGCAAAGCCACAACTCAAAATCAAACCATGGCTGGAATGTAGTTCAAATTACAAACCATGTCATAGCTAGAATCTGACTAAAAAACCATAAGCCAAAACAAAGATCAATTCTAGCTCAAAACCACACACACACACGACAAGAAACCTATCTAGTCACCCTTGGCCATAGGTGCCTGACTAGTCACAAGTAGTCAGCGAGGCTTCAACTTCGACCCTACTGCACCGTCGTGGTGAATCACCCTATGCAGGAGTTCAACCCCCCTGACCGTAGCTTCATTATCATATCACAGACACGGGGTGTGTCTGCACGACGTCCCTTAGTGCTCGAGCACTTGGGGACTCCAACCCTAAACTTGACCAGCATCGGCACTAACAGTAGTCTGGGTCTCCTATTACCTCCGGTCCTGTAGTACTACAGGTCACAGTCACGAGGCTCAATCCTTGGACCAAAACTTGACAACCACGACCTAAGTTGCATTCGGACTACAAAACCTCTTGTTAGTATGGTTTGTTGGCTCATGTGGTTCTACAAAACCTCGGAAAATCTTTTTAAAACATATGCATCTCTTTAGAAAACCTTTTCAAAACTTTATTATCATAGAAACCATTTTCGAGTTATTTCTTAATCAATTAAATCCTTTATCATAGAGTCACTGAATGTATGCTATTGGAATTCTACAACACGTGCTGGTCACTTGCGTCGGTCACTCGCGTGACACACTCGTACTACCACATCGTGTGCCCAGCTTGCTCTCCATAATTGCACTGGTAGGTTGTGCATACTAGTTGTGCCATAGTTTTCACAAAAAAGCAACAAAACTCAGAATGTGAGAAAAACCAACTAAAATCTTCGTAAAATTCTCGATAATTCAGAAAAAAACTATACATTTGCTACCATACAGTAAAACATGCTAATCTAGCCATAATTAACAATTTTAGGCATGATTCTAGAATGAAAACAAGGTGGGGAATGCGTATCGTTATGTCACTAGTGGTCTCTCTTTCTTTGGTAAATAACTCCGACGAGCTCTCAAGCGATGCACACAACTCCTCCAGCAGCATCACATCCTCTCATTTTCTCTTCTCTTTCTCCCGCTCTCCCTCTTTTCTTTCTTTCTTCACTGGTTGCCCAAATGTAGGGGTCTCAAGGTGTTTTTATACGCCCCTCACTGTCGACAACTGCCCAGATTCTCAAGCTGGCAGCGTAGCAAGGAGTGGTGCGTCGGTAGGATGGGTGAGGTGGCATGGCAGTGTGATAGATGGGATGGCGGTGGCAACATGGCAATGATGACGCTTACTATGCTTTTGTTGTGGTTACTGTATTCATGTTGCTGTAGACACCCCGATTTTGAGGTGGCTCACGGACAGACTCTATAGAAGGATGTTGTTTCGGACACAGCAGGCCTAACCACATCCAAATCCTATCTGACATTTTGATTAGCCCGAGATCATCGCACCAAACCACGACCACAAGCCCATAGTCCAGTTGATAATCCAGGCAACCAAGTGGTAAATTTAAACCCATATTCGATGCATCATTTAGGTGAACCAATGGAGAGCACTATGCTGGAGCACCAATGTGGAGCACCATCATGGTGCACCATTCAGGAGCACCATGCAGGCGCACCTATATAGCGCACCATGCTGGCACACAGCCCCTTTTCAGGGTGCTAGCTGTTGACTGTCCATCTTCTACACTTGTAACCTCTACTTACAAATATTCCTCTACGAACCTACACAAGTCTTTTGGTTTCCACGCCCCTTGACGTCCCAAGACCTTACATTTCCACCTCCTTTAAAAGCTACCCATGAACTACACCTTTTCTCTTCTTGGTTACCTTGGCATCCCATAGGGCATCATCTCCCAAACACCTACTGCATCCCTGAGCACCCTCTGAGCCCCTCAGCCTCGTCCAAAGCAACCAGAGGAGGTTTATCTCGAGCCACCAAAGGATAAAACACCACAGGTACTTTCCCATTTCTTGTCTTCGTTGGTTTTTTTTTATATACTACTTCCAAACGAGGTCTCATACTATGAACTTGGCTGATGTGATGTGTTCGTTTATTTTGATGTTTGTTTGCACTTTTTTTTTAGTTCGGTAGTGGATCATGGTGCTCTTTTATAAAGTTATTTGCACTGTTTGTTCATCTTGTTGTTTGTTTGCATTGCTTGATCTTTGGGTGATGGATCATGGTCCCTATGAGCTATTGGCCACTGAATACAGACTGTGGTACACCCCTTGCATGCCATGACATTCCCCCATGCCCCCTCAATCCATTTGGAAAACTCCATGCATCATAAGAACCTCCATAGGTTGGTGCAGCCCTAGGGAACCCATAAATATGCAAGGATAGGGAAAGAGAGAGAGGAGTGATTTGGTCTTAAATGTTTAGTATGATTGTGTTCCCTAGCATCTAGTTTAGTCCTATGAATAGCCATAAGTACGGTCGATTACATGTATCCTGCCCAGGCTCTGGAATCAGTTTGCAGTCTGAAACAGAGTACCTGGAGTGCACCATTTAGGAGCATTAGACTGGCACACCAAATAGGAGCACTATAGTGGCACACCATATAGGTGCACTACACTGGCACACCATCCTGGCGCACCAGGCTGGTTACAGGATGCAAAGAGTAGGTTTTGCATCATGGTTTGCATGTTTTTCCGGTTGTCATGGGCTCTGGTTTTTCTGGTGTTTGTTTCTGAATATATCATGATCATGCTTGCATGGTTTTACACTCTAATAACTCTGTTTGCATTAGTTTTGCATCTAGTAGAGTAGTAATGCTTACTACTTGGGTTTTGTGAATTGGTGGCCTTTTTTTTGTTCTTGTCGGCGAGATCCTTTTGCACTGTTCCGTGATTCAGACCTTGGGTAGCATAGTTGAACAATAGGACATGGCTCATTCCCCACTAGACTTATGTTTGGTTTTAGGTACAATACTAGGCACAACATGCATGTGACATGGCATTGCAAACCATCCTTGGGTGGATAGGAATAGGTTGTAAAGCCAACATTGTCACCAAATTAATGGAAAACCCATGAAAGACCGATTTATCAGACGCATGGGGGTGCCTAATACCTTCCACGTGCACAACAGGGATCCTTACCCAATTTTTGGTTCATAGTGACCTTTTCTTCCATTGAATTGTTATCATGCATAGTTTCATAGATTCATTGTTTTAAACGGTTTTCCTTGTCTCCCGTTTTAAGTAGATTAGGTGGCGACACCCTGCATTTTTTTCATTGTTTTTATCACCCTTTTGCCGTGATTTTGCTGGCCCTCGCGCATTTGGTCTTTCGTGCCACGCCTGAGGCTGTCGCCGGCATGGTTATAGGAACTGGCGACTCCGCTGGGGATAACCAGATTTCGGCTTCCATTTTGGGTTTTTTCGTTTACTTTGGCTTTTTCGTTTAAATGTTTGTTCCTTGTCGTTTGCTTTGACTACCCTTTTGTTTGTAACATTAGTTGTGTCTTCCTTAAATATTTTGCATGCCTTTTGTTTGCCGGGTTTTTTCTTTTTACACATTTGGTATGCCACCACTTTTGCACATGACATGCGTATGCTTTTTGTTTGTTGATTGGTGTTTGCTTGGCATGTTTTCTTCCCTTTTTGCATTTGCCATGATTATGAGATTAGAGACATGCTTTTCCTCCCTAATTGGTTAATAAAAATCACATAAAAACAAAAATAAATAAATAGGGTAAACTAGTGACAAGTTATAAACTCCCCCCCATAGGTTTAATAAATTTGCAAGTAAAATACTTAAAGTATATTTTGTATTCATCATATAGGACATACTTCTTCTTCTCTTTTGAGTCCACCTATATAGTTTGTGAAGGACATTCCCCGATTTCTCATTCTATGGCTTTGGCATGGGATGAGATATCGGTATGTCCCCCCTTGTTTGGGGTAGTGTCGGTGTTAGTAGAGGGTACAACCTACTGCTTTGGCAGAGGATGAGGCCCCGAACACACCACCTATTCACTGCCTAAGCTTTGGCAAGGATTTAGAACGGGAACCTTTACTTTCTAACCTTGAGTCGGAGACCCATCTACCCTTGTGTGAACCTGGAGTAGACGGCTTGGTAGGACACCCCTAGATTGTGAGAGAGCGCATATTAGAAGCATTCATGCATTTGCACTCATACCACCATAGACAATGCATTATCTTTTCTAACCTGTTTACTGTTTTTTGACACCAATAGTACCGCTCAATGTGCCAGTTCTTTAGCCAGAGCTCGAGATTTCCTTTCACTGACACCCGGTGTGACCCAGTTTTCGATCACATCTCCTGAGTTATTGGTCACTTTTGACGATAGCTCGTCCTAGGTTTCATCCTTTCGTTCCCAGCCGTAGTCTGATCTGCACCTGCTAGTAGTCTACCATGGCCCAGCAAACGAGCGAGCCTCATTCCTATGTTGTCCAGGAGGACGTCCCTGTTTCGATCCCTCCATCCTTCGTGTTAGTTCCTGTCATCTCTGCTGTCCCCACTTTTGCTCTGACTTCTGGAGGACCTTCCTACACCCTAGCGGGACCCCCACCCTCTCAGTATTGTGTCCCTGTGACAATCCTTCGGCCCACTGTTTTGGTCATCCATTGCCTTTCGGGCCCCATCTGTCGAGTCAATTCCCATGACCATTCCTTAGGCTCCTTTCACTGCTCCTTCTCAGGACTATGTTCTTTCAGACACCCAACCGACTGCGGCTGTTTCTATAGTAGCCCCCCCAGTTTGGACAACCGGGTTTCCGTCTTCCTAACGCATCCATTCCTTTTCTGATCCCATCTTTTGGATCCACAAGTGACGATCCCATGACCGCGTAGCTACAATAAATGTTGGCCCTCGCCTAGCAATTGTAGGGATTAGCACTTGCGCTCTAACCTTTTTTAGGCTTGTCGTCCCTGACTCCTGAGTTGCCTTTGCAACCAACCCTAGGACCACAAGTTTCACCCACCACACCACCCTCGCAGCCATCACCGTCCCATGTCTCCCCGATAATAGGGGCATCGAAATTGCCTTCTGCAACACAGCCTTAGCACCCACCATAGCATGCATCTCCATTATCTAGTGGCCAACCTTCTAGGTTAGCGGGAGCATAGCCAGCCATGAGCATAGTTCCCGGGGTCATTTCGGTCCAACGACTCTTGTTCCCGCATTCTGCACCTCTTGTAGCGCCACCCCTGGCCTTATCCTCACCCTTATACCAGACACAAGGTTCATCTTTTATACCTCAGCCCACAACACCCATGCATGAGTACACCGGCCATCCTGCCGTAGCACTAGACGACGAAATGGTGGATCCGGATAAGCCCTTAAAGGCAGCCCATATGGCATTCGCGACCCCCGCATCAGCTGCATAATCTGTGATCGTAGTAGCTCTAGACGCTCTCCTTGCGAGGGTGAACGATTTGGAGTTAACACATCGACAAGTGTAGGGCGGGGATCGCTGGTCCTACCAATTCCAGGACCTCTGTTATTTCTCAGAGGCAACTCTCCCTCCAAATTTTCATATTCCAGAATTTGAGAAATATAATGGTAGAGGCCGCCCGATCTCACACCTCAGAGCCTATTGTGGAGACCTCGCCCATCTACAAGTTGACGAGAGGATGCTTATCTGCCTGTTCCAGAAGAGTCTTATGGGGCCCACGTTGAAGTGGTTCACTTCCCTTGACATGGCTACCATCAAGACTTGGGACGGCCTCACATAGACGTTCCTCAAACAGTAGTCCTTTAACCTTGACCAAGTCCCAAAGCGAGAAGACTTGGTCGTAGTTAAGCAAAGCCCCCAAGAAACATTTGGGGAGTATGTAGGATGATGGCGATCCTTGGCTTCACAGGTTAAAGATAGACCCTCCGATGATGAGTCTATTGAGATTGTGATTCAAGGAGCACAGCCAATAGTCGAGGCTCTGCTCAGCATACAACTAGTTACCACCTTTTCAGCTTTGCTTCATACAGGTGCCCGTCTTGAGAGTTCTTTGTGCGGTGGTAGTTTTCCAGCACTCTCTGCATTTGCCAAATAAGCCATTTCGTCACATGGTGGTGCCAGTAGCAGCAACAATAACAACAGCCCCAACGCCAATCCACCCAAGAGGCGGGATCCCTCCAAGAAGATAGTTTCTTACATTAGATCCCCTGCTGCATTGGCAAATGTCCATCTGCCCCCTCAGCGCCAAGTAGTTTATGAACCCACACTTAGAGCACCTCATGCATCGCACATCACCCCCACTACCACTCCAGTATACCCTACCCCACCGGTTAGGATGCACCCACCATTAGCACATCCACAGCTGAAGCGACAACGCCATGACAGGAGCCACTATACCCTTTTTGTGGAGCCATTGAGCATGGTGTTCCTTAAAGTTGCATCCCTTTTGAGGCTGCCTAAGATTCACCCGCCACCAAGTCTGCTCCCTGCATGGTACAATATCGAACGTGTTCTGCAATTTCCATCGAGTTGCAGGCCACTCGATGGATAATTGCCTCACACTGAGGGATGCTATACATGACTTGATTGACTAGAAGGTCATCGTGATTAGCACACAGGCGGCAGGCCCATCGCCCACATCAGTAGCCGCGCAAGCACCCCCAGCACGTCCCAACATAGTTAGCCAACCTTTACCACAACATTCAGCCCTGGTAGCACCAGGTCCCTTAGGAGTTAATTCCGTCTTTCCTCTTGATTTCGTCGCATCCCCTTTTCATCTCGTCGACCTTATTCGTGATGTATCCTCCCCATTTCCCCACCAGTTGTATTGATCTTTCCTTGGTGATTCTGAGGAGTCAATTAGCATGATACCTCTTACTGTTGAGTCGGAGTACACAATGACATCGCCTATCGTATATCCCCAGCTACCTATGCCAGTTTGTCTCCTAGCTTGGCCAAATTCCGAACCTTTCTAGTCACCAATACACTAGAACCATCAAGTTTTGCATTTGCCAGCCATACCAATATAGCTAATAGCCCGTCTCCTAGTTGTCGTCACCCTTACTTATGACACACATCATGTTCCATACGATTATGACATAGAAATGTGTACAGAGGTAACACGATCAAGTAGGGTGTACTGACCCCCAGCACCCAGACCTAGTCCTCCTACACCAAACTCCAACCAATCGAAAGCTCAACCATCTAGACCTCCAACACCCATAGCACCAGTTCCTATCCAGTTACAAGTTCAGACCCCACAACCACCTACACCACGAGCAACTCCACCCGTCCCCAACAGAAACAACCAACCTTCAACTGACACAACTGCTCAGCTTAAGAATGTCAAAGCTGACATTTCTATTTGGGACCTGATCCACACCTCGGCTGAGCACAGGGAAGCCTTCCTTAGAGTCTTCTAAGCTGCCCATGTGTCCCCAACCATTGACCTAACCACCCTTGAAACTATGGTGGGTATGATCGTGGTGCCACAAGTGATCTCCCTTTCATGCCAGGAATTGCCACCATCGAGAACCAATCATAATTCCCCCTTGTTCATAATCGTGCAATACTGAAGCTTCTGCATCCCTCTCACGTTGGTAGACAATGAAGCACGTTTAAATGTCTGCCCCTTGTGTACGACAAGTACAATCAGATTCAAGTCCGAAGACATAATACTAGTCATAAAAGGGATGACAACCTTCGATAATATGCACCATGATGCACTCGAGATTCTGGTCATCCCTTTGATCATCGGTCCAGCCTGCTTCGACGTAGAATTCTATATTGTTGACATTGAGCACTCTTTTAATCTCTTACTTGGACGCCCTTGGCTTCACAAGCATCAGGTCATTCCCTCAATTCTCCATCGCATGATCAAGTTCTGTTGGGACGACAATGTCGTTGTTGTCATGGTGGAAGATTTAGAGAATGCTGAGGCCATCTCTGCTGTAGCTCCACAAACTGTCTAGTTCGATCCCAAACCCTCTGATATTTTGTACCGTGTCAACCAATTTGAGCCCGTTAATTTCATTCCCACTCTTGAGCATGTCAGCCATCTAACCGTTCGCAATAAACTTCATTTAATGGTGGATAACTTGTGTCGCAATGAGGATATGAGAAAGGAACCCCCTTTGGGTAATACAGCCAAGGAATCGTTGAGCCAATCAAGGCAGAGGAGTGGGAACAGAGTGAAGGATTAGGATATGAGCATCAGTTCTAGTGGAAGATATCCCCGCGCTCCTATAAGTCTCCAAGGATGATCATTCCATGTGATTTGACTAACTTCACTAGTGTAGGCGTCTTGGATTCGAACCAGAGTCCCTTCACAGTCACCAGTAGTTTGGATTTGTCCAGAAGAGTATTATCTAGAGAATGATCAGTCGAAGTCAGAGAAAGGTATTGAGCAGATTTGTCAGCAGTTCTAGAATTGTGCAGTGTTGTCAGAGTCAGAATAGTCATCAATGTCTCAGGCAGCAGCAGTACAAGATCGAGATCAGAAGGTAGACATAGAGAATGGCTTGATGGATGACATAGTTGGAGACTTGGATATTTTGTTTCAGGAATAGTTGAAAGTCCTCGCAGAGGATCTAACTGAGCACAATAGAGTCAGGAAAGGAAAGGAAGTTGTTTCACCATCCTAGTCAGAATCGCTAGTACCACCACAGGACCAAGTTTCGATCATGGTTTTTCAGTTAGAAAAAGAGTGTGCTAGACCAATGGAGTTAATCTTCTGTCAGCCAGGAGGCAGGACTAGCTGGTACTGGCAACGTAAGCCTCACCTTAGGGGTGAGGAGCAAAAAAAAAGGACCATGAGAAAGGCTCAAGGAGCAGTACAGGCGGCAACAATCTTATCAGTCAGCAACAGGACAGGCGCTAGCATGCAACACCCCTTGAAAATATTATAGAGAATACACAAAAATAGAAAACCCCGAATACACAAAAAAAATCAGAAAATCCCAAAAAATCAAAAAATCTAAATAGAAATGCACCAGCCCCAGAAGTAGGAAGCCTAGAATCCTCAATTGGCCCAAACAGGCATATTAAAGAAGAGGTTGCACAGTACAACTACATGAATACAAAAATCACTGTGACTGTTATGAAGCGCCATCAGGGGTCAAAGTTAGAGGAAATCCTCTCGATCGATATTATAGATCCAACCTTTGAGGAAGAAATCCTATCAGAGCTCATTGCATGTGGAGAGGAAGATAAGGTTGACAAGGTAGATGGTACAAATGCTGAGAATGATGAAAGTGCGCCCTCGCAATTTCAGCCTCATGACAATGACCCAGAGCGGCCTAATTTACATGTGTAGGAAGAGACAGAGCTTGTCAACATCGGCACGACAGAAGATGTTAAAGAAACACGCATCAGTGCCAAATTATCACCACAAGCAAAGATGGAATTTATAGCCTTCCTAAAAGAATATGTGGATGTCTTTCTATGGGGCTATGATGACATGGTTGGCCTAGACATAGAAGCAATGGTACATGCATTACCACTAAAGCCAAATTCTAAGTCAGTTAAGCAAAAACATCGTAGATGGCGACCTCAATGGCTGTTGAAACTCAATGAGGAAATCATGAAATGACATAAAGTCAATTTTGTCAAGGACGTCCTATATCCTGAGTGGTTCGCAAATGTGGTGCCAGTGCCAAAGAAAGACGGGCGGGTTCGCATGTGCATAGACCACTAAGATCTCAACAAAGCGAGCCCCAAGGATGACTTCCCACTTCCCCACGTTGATATTCTGGTTGATAATACAGCAGGGCATAAAATGTTATCATTTATGGATGGATTCTCAGGATACAACCATATAAGAATGGTGGAAGAAAACATGGAGAAGGCATCTTTCATCACCCCTTGGGGAGTCTTATGCTACATGGTCATGCCATTTGGGCTGAAGAATGCAGGCGCAACATATCAGTGGGCCACGACAGTGTTATTCCATGATCTCATGCACTGAGAAGTTGAAGTGTACATGGATGACATGATTGCCAAGTCTAAAGAGCTCGAAGATCATCTCTCCTATCTAAGAAAGATGTTTGACCGCTTGAGGAAGTATAAGCTCCGCCTCAATCCCAACAAATGTGTATTCGGGGTGTCCTTTGGAAAGCTCCTTGGTTACATTATCAGCTAGAGAGGAATAGAGGTGGATCCTCACAAAGCCAGAGCCATTATTGACATGCCTCCCCCTGCCACTGAAAAAGAAGTCCGTGGATTATTGTGGCGATTACAATATATCAGTCGGTTCGTAGCACAACTCACACCCATATGCGAGCCAATCTTCAGGCTTTTGAGGAAAAATGCACAAATACACTAATATGATGAATGCCAGGCAGCCTTCGACAAGATCAAACAGCTTATGGCAAAACCTCCAGTCTTAGTTCCTCCCATTCCAGGACGGCCCCTATTATTATACCTCTCAACTACACAGCATTCCATGAGCGCCAAATACAGTACCAAAGAAAAAGTTTACTTATCCTTAGTGTGGGTCACTCAGCGCCTCAGGCACTACATGATGGCATATCCAGTCCTGCTATAATGTCGCCACGATCTTATCAAGTACCTGTTCCAGAAGCCAGCCTTACTAGGCAGATGTGTCAAGTGGCAGGTTATGTTGTCGCAATATGACATTACCTTTGTGACACAGAAGTCAATGAAAGGATAGGCGATGGTAGATCATTTGGCCGACTTGCCTTTGCTAGAGTATCAACCGCTGCAAATACAATTTCCAGATGAAGACATCCTATTTGCAATGGGTGATGTAGAGTTAGAAAATCCTCAGGATGAGCACCAATGGTGTCTATATTTTGATGGCGTAGTCAATAAAAGGGGAAGAGGTATTGGTGTAGTCATAGCAATATCATAGGGACAAGTAATTCATTTTGCAAGGAAACTGACATTTGAATGCACCAATAATGAAGTTGAATACAAGGGAAGCATCCTGGGACTACAGGCTGTGTTAGAACTAGGTGTCTAAGAGCTTCAAGTGTATGGGGATGCAATGCTGGTTATTTGACAAATCAATGGTGACTGGAAAACCAAAGACCAAAAGCTCGTGTTATATCATGAACGCCTGCTAAAGCTTGTTGATGAATTCGAGGAGGTCAAATTCTCTTTCATGAAGTGGGCCAAGAAAGCGTATGTAGATGAATTAGCAACATTGGAATCATAGCTATCACTACCAGAGGTCCAGGCAGCAGATATCTTGGTGACTTACGTAGAGTGACCTGCACATTGCATGCACATAAAAGAAGCAGAACCGACAGTCAAATTGCCTTGGTTTCATGATATCAAAATTTTCCTAGAGTTTGGTGACTTCCCATCCGGCATCTCTGCAATAGATAAGAAGACCTTGATACGATTGGCATCTAAATATGTACTTGGAGAAGGGCACCTTTACAGAAAATCCTATAATCAAATGCTTCTTAGATGCGTAGACAAGAAAGAGGTAGATATATTGATGTTAAAGGTTCATGCAGGTACATGTGGTCCACACATGAATGGAGTGCTCTTGGCCAAGAAAATCATGTTGCAGGGTTATTTCTGGTCCACTATGGAAATAGACTGTTGCCGATTTGTGTGGAAATACCACAATTGCCAAGTACATGGCAACTTCATACATGCTCCCCCGCAACAACTGCATATCATGTCGTCGTCTTGGCCTTTTTCCACTTGGAGAATTGATTTTATCAGGGCCATACATCCAGCTGCATCTAACGGGCACCGGTATATTCTCATGGCCATTGATTACTTTACAAAGTGGATCGAGGTGGCATCATATAAAATAGTTACAGCGACAACTATAGAAAAGTTCATTAAGAATAATATTATTGCCAGATCTGGAGTTCCACATGCAATCATATCAGATAATGGAACGAACTTTAAAGCAAGGAGAGTTGAGGACTACCTTCAGAGTTACAAAATCAAACACCACAGTTCCTCTCCTTATCGACCACAAATGAATGGTGCTGTCGAATCAGCTAATAAAAACCTGATTAAGATTTTGAGAAAGATAGCTGAGACTCACAAGGGCTGGCATTGGAACCTCTACTATGCATTATGGGCTTACAGGACATCAATTCGAACATCAACAGGAGCAACGCCTTATTCACTTGTGTATGGCATGGAAACAGTCCTCCCCATCGAAGTGGAAATCCCGTCACTAAGAATTTTGAAAGAAGCTGAACTGGATGAGGAGAATGGGTTCAAGACTGCTGTGTTCAGTTGGACCTGATTGACAAACATAGATTACAAGCCCTGCACCATGCTTAGTGCTAGCAAAAGCGAATGGCTCGAGCATATCAAAAGAAAGTTCAACCTAGAAATTTTGTGCCAGGTGACTTGGTTTTGGGCGCCATTCACCATCCTGATGCTTGAGGGAAGTTCAGGCCCAATTGGCGTGGAACATTCATTGTGAAAGAAGCCCTGTCTGGAGGCACAGTCATTCTTGAAGATATGGATCATGGAGGGCAGTCAATGCCCGTCAACGCTTCCAACCTGAAAATGTACTACCAGTGATCTTCAGCCTCTCCTAGCCCTTGCAAAGCATAACGTTACGGTTCATGCATCTCTATGTTTTTTTCCTTCAACAATTTTGTGTTTAAGGTTATTGCATCGAAACATCACACATGTTGTATCATATGCATTGTACTTTCTTTTCTTTTGCATTGTAAGCATAATAGGAAACACTAGTACAATCGTTGTCTGATGAGGAAAATCGGAAAGTCAGCTTGCTTAGGAAGAGTTTTGATCCTCCTCATGTG
>JAMKQA010006649.1:0-24810 GCA_024699735.1 Posidonia australis
CTTCATTTTTACCTTCATTATTTTCTTACAAGGCTATGACATGCTTATGGATTTGCAAAAGAATGACAAAGTGGTTGGTTCAGAGAATGGATGACTTAACATTTCATGAATCTAAGATAATAAAACAAAGTGGTGTGTGAAAAGCATATTGAATGTAGTGAAGAGTTTGAACTAGAAACATCCATTGAATGTAAATATTGAATGCTGCAATAGACCACAGGAAACTCAACTTGTCAAACAAATCATTTAAAACACTAAAATTAAATTAAGATTTATTAAATGGTTAAACCACAAACCGAACCGAACCGAACCGATTTTCAATGGTTCGGTTTGGTTCGGTTTCAATAGATACAATGGTTCGGTTCGGTATGAAAATTGTTCAAACCGAACTATATGGTTTGGTTTGTGGTTTTGTCTCAAATCGAACCAAACCGAACCGTACCCACTCCTAATTACTGATATTAGAGTTACACAATAAAGTCCCACTTGAATAAAGTGATAACGTTCCATGTGCAGCCGCTGGTTCTCCATAAATTGGCAATGACAGTGTTACCTTTTCAAAAGTTTTAGAAGCATCTCCTGTGTTCCATGCAACCTCAAGAATTCAGGAATTCATATAGAACAGTTATTTTCCCTGAAGGAAACTTTGAACCTCACTGGTGTTATGAAATCCATCTCTTTCCCTTCCGACAAGGGCACAGGTGCCATTATTTCCCATCTTAGTAAAAACCCTAAAACCTCTTCCATGTGAGGCCGATTATTGTTGTACCACATTTTTTTAGATCTGGTAAAATGATTTATGGAAAAAGAGATGTTCAATGTAAAATTCACTAAATCCTTTTTCAGAAGCCGAAGTTGCTTCTCTTCCCTCTCTTTTTCTGCTCAAAGAAACTCCAGTGGAAGTTCATGATCTCTGGTCAGCTTACCAAAGTTTTTAGTTTTCATAATTTAAAAGAATAATTGATGGACCATGCACATAGCACTAAAGTGCAGCCAATGCCATGTTGTTGGGAAAATTGGCCTGAACCACAGTGGTACAGGACCTAAAGTGATAAGTTCTCTAACATATGCATCAATATATTCAGTTTAGTCCCAACTTGTAACACAAAGATTAGAATTGTTTTACAGGTTACAAACATCTGCGATGTTAAAAACCGAGTTCCATAGAGAATTATGATGATACTAATAGCTAAAACAACAATCATGACGACCACCTTTCCATCCTCACTTGGGAATCCAAAACAACTGTTGCCTCCTCCTGTGAGGGCTATGAGTCCTCAATCATGCAGACGATGCACACAAAGTGGGAAAAGGATAAAAAATATACAGAAAACCAAAGGCAATGGGCCTTTCCCTTCCACATTTGTCATGATAGAGGAAGAAATTGTGGCAGCACATGGGCTGAGCTACCCATAAGTTGGAAATGGCAAAGCTGCCCCAACCACCGCTCTCTCTGCGTCAATGTTGCAGGGCAAACATTATACTGATATCCATATTATCCTAATTGGCCTAGAGGCAACATCGCATTTATGATCTACTTGTTAGCTTTGTGATGTCAAACATAGGCAAGGGCTCACAGTCCCCAGAAATACATTACAGATGAGCACAAGAACGGGCAATCGTACCTGCTCCAGCTGCATGCAGTAGGAAACTAGAAGCTGCCATCAAGGATCAGGTGGTCCCTTGCTGAAAGCCATTCAAGTTCACAGGATCTCATCAATATCAACAAGCTCTCTCCTCATGAAGACAGCAAGCTCACAACTCGAAAGCCGAATCATAAATTAGAAGGTTATATAACATTCAGAAAAGAAAATATATATATATATATATATATTATTTTTTACAAGGTTCAAATTCTGCAATGGTAGTTGTGAAGATCAGATTAGGCATTTGCCACTGTTAGTGGGATAAAATTAATACGATTCTAATACCACGATAGCTTAACATCGCGAGTACTGTACTGGTATACCGTACTGTATGTCTGCATGTTTCATTTAAGCTTAGGTTTGAGCGGCAGGCACTGATGCAAACAGTGAAGGCAGAGGGAGGTGGGCACGTGCTCATGCATGTGTTCTGCTGCACACGAGGGCCTGTGTTTGTCTATATTTCTCAGAGAGAGAGAGAGAGAGAGAGGGGGGGGCAGAGATTTAGAGAGAGAAAGAGAAGATCCTTGAGAGGAGGGGAATTTTGGAGGAGGTGAACGTGGAGGCATGTGGATTCATTAATTCCTGGTCAACCACACGGGTGTTCTCAAACCCAACACAAGTTTCACCTAGAATTTTAAAAAAAAAAAAACAAAAACAAAAACAAAACAAATCAAACCCCACCAAAACCCAAGATTCTAGACCCCTACACTCCACCACCTTCAGTGTATTGGGCTGTTTGTTTGTTTGTTTAAATCATCAAATATTAGTTTATCAATTTTTCCCAGGAGTTCATAAATCAAATAGATTTGATTGTTTTTTCATATATCAGAATTAGCATTTAAACCAAGGCCCCCTATTTGAACGTGAGAAAAAAATAACTCACTAGTTTGGATTTTTATTCATAGTAGGCTCCAATACACTGGAGAGAAAAAACGCTTTACTCTTCTGTTGGTTTCCTCCTCTGCCCTTCATGTGGAAAGCAAGCCTTGCAGTGATGCAACACACATGTGATGCACACAAAAATGTGGGGGAAGAGAGAGGAAGATAATAATAACCAGTGATCAGATCAACCCCAGGTGGTAGAAGAAGCAAATAAAGAGCTCATCACACATACACACACACACACACACACACACACACACAACCACACACACCATGTTTCAGTCTTCACGGGATTTGGAACGGGTGAAATTATGAATCGTGGAGGGAGTACCCTGCCTTGCTGTATTGCATGTGAAGCCGTTGTGGTGCTCAAACACACATAAACACACACACACACACACTCTCTCTCTCTCTCTCTCTATAACCAACAAAACTCTAAACCCAACTGGCAGTTTTAATCTCGTCTGCCGAGGGAAAAACCATGTGGTAGGAGTGGATGGATGGCATGTATAAAAAGGACAAAACTGGTCTGGGATTTATGTGAGATACGAATCGTTTTCCCCCTGTTTACAATTACACCTCCCCCCTCTCCACACTTCATTGCTGCTGCTTCTTGTAGTAATCGCTATGGTGGAGATTAGGACGGTGTGGGCAGGAGATTGATCAAGAGCTACCCATTTTGTGTCGTAGTCTTTATAAGCAGAGGAGAGGCTTCTTTCTTCTACTCGGCTCATGGAGACGTTGAGGATGGGAAGTGTGGAGAAAGAGGAGGGTTCTGAGTGTAGCAGTGGTTGCGAGTCTGGATGGACCATGTACTTGGACCAGTCTGATGAGAAGCCTGGGTCTGTGATGCACCAAAAGAAATGTGCATTCGAAGACGAGGAGGAAGATCTGTCGATGGTGTCTGATGCATCATCTGGCCCTCCTCATAACCATGATGATGATTTATTTTGTTACTGTAATCATCATGGGGAGAGCAATGGCTGCATCTGCTCTGCTTCATCTCCATCTTCAGCGGCGTTGGTCAAAAAGGGTGGCAAGAGGAGAAGGATTGGTGTGGAAATGAAGCAGCAGAAACAGTGGGAGAAATCTTGTGGTCTTCTTGATGACACTGCCAGTTCTCCATTCCTTGACTTCCCAAGGGCAAGTGCCCTATAACATTGCAATCATCTTTTGTTGGGCAATGCTTCATTACTGTTACTGTCATCCTTCGGTTGTGGATTGTTGATATTTGTTTGTGTTTGTTTTTGCAGAAAAACACCAATATGGCCACTGCAAAAAACCCATCAGTTGATGATGTTTTGGAGATCTCCTATGGCTTCTCAGCAACTCATTTTAAGGTGCATATTTCTCTTCTCCGCTTCTGTCTTTCTTGGCTTTTGCTTCTCTTTTCTTATAATCTCACAGCTGCATCTTACGTTACTGGTTTTCTTCCATGTACTTTGGCTATTAGAAGGGAAAATGACATACTTCTCTATATTTCAGGCAAAATCTGCTTTACACAAGCAGTTGAGTTACTTGAATCCAACCTCAGCCAAACCAGTTAAGATCCTACTGATTTTAAGGTTTTGGACATTAAAAAAAAAAAACTATTTGTCTCTTATTTGGTCATTCTCTTTTTCTTTGGCTGAACAGAACTGCAGGGAAGGAGGTGGGAAGAACAAAATATGGTGATGTGTCATGCTCCCTTGTCTGAAGAAGAAACAGAAGAAGCATTTGTATAGATCTGTAGGGATCTTTCTTCGGCCTTTTAATTTTTCATTTCATTATTTTCCTTTTTTTTTTTTTTTCTTTTTTCCCTTTGCTTGTCAGTGCGGTGGGAAACATCCTGACCAAAAAGAGAAGGAAATAAATTTACTTGATTTTTCTTCTTTTAAAATAATCCTTTTGTCATGAAAGGTGGTAACAAAATGAAGGCCAGTGGACACTGTTCCACGCCCTGTTCTTGACCCATCACCTGTTTTGGAAGGCACCATGCTATGTCCCCTCATTTCTCAGCCTTTTCTGGCAAAACTCTTACATACATAAATAACTAATACCAAAAGAAAAGGCAAGAAAATTTAAGCAATTCACATATTGTTCTTTACCCATATGAGCAACCAAGAACATAAATCACTTCCACAGTAGGACTCAAGTGGTTTTGTAATATTGTGTTGTTTCAAAATAAGTTGTTGGGCCAGTTTGTTTTTAAAGGGTGTGATATGGCATAAAAATATTATTACTTTATTGACTTTTTAAGAGGAAAAAAACTCATCTGAGAGAGATTTTTTTAATTGGTGTCTCCTACTAACACAAACAAAAAAAACCCCTCTAAATACAAACAAACAACCCCAATAACCTCACACAAGAACAAGGGCGGAGGGATGGGGGTTGGGTAGGGGCAGCTGCGTTTCCCCACCCCCACCTTTTAAAAAAAATCTTATTTTTTTATTTTATTCATATATTAAAAAATTAAGGGAGTAATGTACACTGTCCTTCCTCTGTTTAAATTTGAAATTCATTATCATATAATTTTTAAAAAGATTTAAAATTATCATGTAAAATTTACAAATCAAAAACATTAAAACCTCACAAGTCTCCATTACAACACCAAATCCTTAAAGAAAATCCTTTCTAAAAATTCTCCCTCTGCCATTATGCCTCCCTCACCTTCGCTTTAATGAGTAGCTATTCTTGTCGCAGACACTTCCTCTCCAATCTTCGGTGCTTGCTTCATCTCCGTTACGATGTCGATGTTGCTAGCACTCCTTCTCCAACGTCATTGACTTATTCTTTCTTTTCCTATGGATTCATGAATCTTTCTTATCCTTTATCTTCAAGCAATTAGGTTCTCTCTCTCTCTCTTTCTCTGAACGAACATTTTCAACTATGAAGCTTGTTAAAATTTGGTTTTGTAACAAAATAGAAGAGATACATTTATTATAAATTGTTTGATTGTTTATATTGAAAAAGAAATTATCAAAAGCAAAAATACTACTATCTTGATTGAAGATTTCATTAATATATAAGTAAGCAAAGCACTCAACTTTGATGAAGATTGAAATTAGTTCAGATTTATGGTTTTATTTTTTGTAAATATCCATGTTTAGATATATTTTTAGATATTTTTATCAAAGATTAATTTTTTTATGTTTACTTTTATAAATATCCATGTTTTCAAATAATTAGATATATTTTTTAATATTATATTTAAAAACATATATAATATAAAGTATCATCTCCCTTCGATTTAATTCCTGACTCCGCTACACTGCACGCAGGAAGGTTCACACTATGAGTTTTGAAAATATTCCAACATTGAAGTGCTGCTGTCACCCCTGTAAGCATCCTCTCCCATTGAAGAGTAAGATCTGCAGGGATGATTCATAGGAATCAGAGCTATACTGTTAAGTCACACTGGCAAGATCAGGCTGGGTGTTTTCTACTATTGGTGCTGCCAGCCAGGTTATATACCAATGGCAGACACAAATATGGCATGTCATCCAACAGCCCCATGATGATGGAACTGACAGAGACCATCAAAGCCTTTATGTAATGCTATTTCTACTGATTTCAAAAAAAAAGACACAGACCATCTAAGAAAACCTTCAATTTCAAATAACCAGTCCTACCACTATCGTCCTTTTTTGGATATCAGTAGACAGGGGAAATTGTGACTGTGTTTGTTTTTTTTTTTTTCCTTTTTGTTTGAGAATGGTAATAGCATTTCATTAATAGCTTGGCTATGACGTCCACCTCGCGTTTGCTCATTTGAGCATAAGGGATTTATATTGGTGGCAGCTAATGGTTTCAAGTAATTAGAGGAAAATTGAATAGGGAAGACAAGACAAAGAGAGAACAGAACGTGGAGCTGGAAAAATGTCAGAGTTTGTATGGAATAATGAATATTGCTGGAGGATTAAAGACCTGAGATCCTTCTTCAGATCTCAGAAACCACACAAGAACAGAACAAGGTCTGAGATTAAATATTAGCACATGATCTCACATTTACCCATCCAACTCGATTTATCTAATATTCCTCCGCTCCCTCTGTCATATATTTATTGTTTCGTCCTCCAAGGCTGTTTCCTTTGAAACTAGCATTGGGCTATGTGCCATGCTATATCTATTCCTCATTTACCAGTCAATTTCTCGTCTGCTACATAGGTCCTCACATGAAATTAAAAACTTTGAATAGTGGGGGAAAGGATAAGAACAATATGGGAGAGCTTGGAATGTTCACCCATCACTATGCTTCTCCCACCACCAATAAAAAACTGCAATCCCTCCCCCCACAAAATCTCATGTGCAGATAAAAAAAGGATGGGGAAAACAACAATAAAGGACTCCTGCCTCACTGCATTCCATCATGTTGGATGAGAAGCAAAAAGGAAGGTATGGAATCAAATCCCCATGTTCCCAGCAACCCTCAATTCTTCCTCAAATACCTAGAGGGGGTTTTCTTCACATAATCTCATTAAGTTTCATAAATTTGATAAATGCCACAAACCTCTCTAATTATATATAGTATCGTTTCCTCTGCGTCTCTTCTGATTTTACATTATACGGACAAGTCATTGGAAACTAACGAAACAGCAAAGTATTATTTGATTTCAATTAAGTTCTGAAAAGAGTATACCAATTTGGAAAACATCAAAGATGTCTTTCAAAAGTAAACCATCTTTGTGTTGTTCGCTGGAATGCTAGCTACTTCTATACAATACACTATTTGAAAACTTTAGTCCCTTCTTCAATGAAACCTTAACTTGATTTGCTCCCACTGTTCATTGCAATCGAGAAATCCAGAGATGGGTCTTATCTCCTTCCTCTCTTTTTCTCCTCATCCTTTTGACTGTGTGTGTATGTGTGCTTATAGTTTCAAAATTCCTGAATTCTAATGGCATGTTGTATTTTGTTTTATAACCTCCCTGTTTGAGCAAGGCATGTGTGAATCGGACCACAGCACATGCGCACACATGCAAATGGTGTGCATGCACGCTTTGCACATACCTACACGTGCACACCCACCATGTCCTGTTGGATTCTCTAAAAGACCCGTAAACCCTAGTTTCTCACGGCAAACCCTTTCGTCAGTGTGCTATCACGCACAGGGACTGATAAGAGATAGAGAGCCTGGACGGCTATACGCCTGCACCCATGTCTTCTTGTTGGGTGCAAGGCACCAATATTTAATGTTCAGATTTTTCATTATTACAATTTTATTGCAATTTAATTATCCAAACCTCTTCCATCTAAAAAGTCTCAGATTTTAATGATGTAATATATATGATATTCGTAGGAATCAAACTCCCTATCTCTTGTACAACCACAAAGAGATTTCACCATTAGACCAAGTAACTGTAGACTCAAATCATTAAAATTGTTATCAGGAAATGATTTGTGTAGGTGACTATAGGAAAATTTTCCTGTAGACACCGCATTTGTTTTAATTTTCTGTTTTTTAAAATAAAATCTAATTATATAATTAATTAATCTATAATATAATCTACTATGTGTTAAAGGTTTCATCTTAATTTGAATTATATTCACTATTAATTTTTAATCTAAAATTTAACAATTAGAATTTAACAAAATATGTTCACCTTTAAATCAAGAATTAATAGTTGTTTAATTTAAATGAAAATTTCACTATGTATTTATAGATATCTAATAAATATATCTATACGATTATTTCTTCTTTCTCATGTCTTTATGAAAAATAAAAAGTTGTCAACGTACTCCTTATATGTAGACACCTACATAAAAAATGTCCCAAATTGTTATTGTTAAATAATATAAGGTGTAACATTAGAGCCAAAGATAAATCATGAAGTACGTAATAACATACTGTATTACTTCAAAAGAACTAGACGCTACAATCATGGGGTAAAGTCTTCAGCCCCGTTAAAGTTTGAAACAGCTACTTCGACAAAATTCTGAAACAAGCTTCGCAGACTTCCGAAATTAAATGATCAGCTTGAAGACATCTTGGCAACTTACCTCATCAACTTAAAGTTCATCTCCCAAGATTCTTCCAAAATCAAATGATCCTTGCAATTACCATTAACTGACGTCAATCATCTAAGAATTGATAGCAATTTCACAAAGCAAGTAATCTTAGATAATTGAGAGTTTAAGCAAGGTACCATTGAAGAATACTTCTAAATGAAATGCTACCAAACCCAACCCTCCAAGAAGAGCTTAAATTTTAACATATATGAGCACGAATTTATATTTTACATAATCCAATATGCTGCTGCCATAATCCAATCTTATCTTTAACATAAAAACAAATTTGAAATTAGTCCACAAAATACAACAATAATCCAACGCTCAAGAAACTGTGTCACATGATAGCTATTATCCAGAAACTACGATCTGTCAATTACCAAATCATCCTACTGATGTGTAGTGACTACGCGCACAAAAAATAAACACAAAGGAAACCAGCTCATGGAAGATCTCCTGTTTCCCAAATTCTCATAAATACCTCTGAACCACGCCAACACATTCTTAATCTATTGTTATCCGCTAGTTTAAGAATCAAGATTGCATGGTCTCATCCTCATCCACATCTCTTGCCATTTCATTAAAAACGTACTGGCTCTGATACTCCATAAGATACTGAGTTGATCTCTTCACATCAAGAAAGAGCTGATAAACCCTGCTTATATCCTCCATCTCCACTACCTTCCCCTTTCTCTTCTGGCAAGCCAGTGCAGATGATGTGATCAAGTTAATTGCGTATCTTAGTGAGGTTTCAACACCAATCTTTGTCAGTAAAACCCTTGCATCCTTGGACATATCCACCTCTTCTTCTTGGCATCTAATATCAAGAATCTTACGAATCTCATCCTCCGTGTAAGGTTGAGTAGAAATGATGAGCAGGCGATCAAGGAAATCAACTGGGATGCCATGAGGAGATCTATAGTTTGTGCCACGAATTGTCGTGATCCCCCGGTTTGTAGCAATGACTAAAATTGGGGCCATTTCATTTTCTAGTGCCCGATTCAGGAAAGAAAAACACTCAATGTCAAGCATATGCACTTCATCAATGAAAAGAACACCTGGTATGATCTCAGCCTTTCCTTCCTCTCTCCACTCCGCGACCTTTGAATCAATCTGCTCTCTGACTTCAGCACGAATTTCACCAGTATCACCAGTAAAGAGCGCCAAAAACCCTTGAGTTCTGAAATTGGAGCAAACAAAATTAGTGTGCTGTATAAGGTATACAACCCACAGAATATATTTGAAGACGTAATATTCCACTTCTAGCCTTAGCTATTGTTTTCCCTACTGCTAGATCTGAAAAAGAGAAGTGACTGCATGAAGCCTATTGATTATATCATTTATTTGATAGAGTTGCATAACAAAAAAAAGGTGGACTACTTACACAATTTGATAGAGTAATGGCTTATATCACTTTTCTTAGCTGTTACTTGCAATTAATTAGAGGTGTAAGTTGCGTAAGTCACAAAATTCAACCACTTACATGTGTTTGACCAGCCACATAAGTAACTCACTTAAATGGCTTACAAAAAATGCCTCACGTCCAAATGGCGGACGTAAAAAAAAAAGAGGTAAGCTACATGACTGTGGGTACCTTCACCTTTTTTAAATAACTGTAACTTTATTTTCTTTTTAAAACTTGACCTACATTTTTAGATTGTACAACCAAACATGTGAACTCAGGTATAAGTTACATGTAAATGACTTACGTGATTTACATGTAAGTCACTTACAGAACTAACATGCAAAAAACCAAGCCCTAAATTCACCATATGCTAAGACAAAAAGGATTCAAATTTACCTATAACAGTGCTAGTATTGATTTGTATTTTTTATTGTTATTCTTATTCCTTAGGTATCAGAATCTTATCAGAATAGTGGTAATAAAAATTGAACAATGACCAATGCAATCAACAAAATGTTGCAAAAAAAGGCTATCCAACAACATAAGCACTACAAATCAGACCATATGCTACATAGAGATTGCCAAGAAATCCCCTGTTTTGATGATGCATATATTACAACCTGTTCAGAAAAGCAAAGTTGCGTATCTATTATTAAAGTGTTGAAGACAAATCAAGGAACTCAAACACAATAAGATGGTTGACATAAGCATTGATGCAAAATTATGATTATCACTAACAGCTCAAAAGAACCCAAAGATCATTTCAAACTATGTGCAACAGTTTTGGTATCAAACAATTGACCGCCATAGGTTTTGTAGACCAGCTGCCACTCACTGCCTTCTTTACCATGTTTTAATCTGTTGATAGTTGGCAGACTGTCAAAAAATATCTTATGATTGATGTTTTCCTTGCCTATTTTTAAGAGGAGCCTTTGAACAAAAAATTCTCTCATCCTCTATAACAAGTAGACTTCTTACCATGGACAATAAAACTCAAAGAGGGAGACACAACCCCCAATACATTATATTCCTATTTTCTTCATCATTGATCTTGTGTGCAATTGTCTTCTAGTTTTTAAGGGAGAAGATCCCCATCAAGTTTGTGGCTCCTAAACTAGTGCTTCAGAGCTTGTAAAGTGTTTTTAGAAGCTCTGGCCTCTTTGAACTTACCAAGTAGCAAAAGCTGCTCCACATGCAAGTGAAGGTACTCGGCCAGGTTTGCTTCCCAAGTGAAGGTTGTAATGGTGTGATCTTCACTGGCTGAGGAAGTCAGGAATCATAAGATAGTGGAACAATCCAGGAGTGGTCTTGATGACTATATGTAAGCGAAAAAGAGTTTACATTGGACTAGTGAAATATCCTGTTCCTCTTTGATTCTTGCTTTATTATATTTTAATATTTTATTAGGTGTGATTACTTGGTGCAGTACAGATTTTTAGTTATTTATATTGTGCACTTCATAATCTTCAAATCCCCTTATAAAGTGGATAAGGTCCTTCAAATGACACACATCTTGAAATTATGAACCTAACTCGACAGCTAAAACCAAGAAAACTAGAAAATCTTTAGCTGTTAAAAGAGTATCCATGGTAGTTCTCTGATGTACGAAAACCAATCAACTATCATTTATTTGACGTATATGATCATTATTGTTCCTTTATTGCCGTTTCCATTTTTTCTTTAGTGGTAATCAAGAATTTTATTGAAACCATTTGAAAATAAAAATACAAAGAGAAAAAGGCTTATCAAGAAATTGGGTGTAGGGAGACTGGAACAGGTGTGGGGACTAGATAATGTTTCTAGGGGTACATACCAAAACCAAATTTGGAGATATATCCTGTAGATAACTAAATTATAGATAAACCCTTATATTTTACCTCTGTAACCATCTATATTCCTTGATCAGCTAAAAAAGAGGAATTTGCCTTGTTTCATACTAAATGTCATCGATGGTGTTGTAGAAAGACATTTCATTTCACCATTTATTGCTCAAAAAAGTCTTTCACGATGGCCTTTGCTCTTTCTTTTCATTTCTCTTACACCTTCACTAAAAGATAGAAATCCTGCCCTCCATGTCTTTGGTTTCAAATGTTCATCTCCGACTATTAAAGATTCTCTTTCCCTAGTATCGACATCCTCATTGTGTTTTCTTTGCCATACCCTATTTTTAAGCTACCACATTGGATTCTTTTCTCCATGAATAGCCATTGCACAAGAAAACCTACATCGCCTGGCTCCATATCTTCATAACAGTCCTAGTGCAATACCATTGACGAATTTTGCTTAGATACTACAAGTTTTTCTTGTTTTAAGTGACAGAGGGGCAGGAAGCCAGGAATGCACATGAAGATAAAATACAAGAGTACGATAGTAATTTGATGTAACTTTTATCTTACTTCATATCTTATTCATAATTATTAGAACCATGGTATGATACAGCATCTATTTTAAAGTATCCAGATAACATAGATTAATTTCCATCTTAGAATAACCTTTTATTGCTAGGTATTTGCATTAAGAATCTCTCTTTAGACTTTGCCATGCGCATACCCTTGGCAAGAAAATAAACAAGCCCTCCCCTAACCAAGGGTTGTCATTTTAATCTACAAATCAACCTTGATTTTCTATATTCCTTTTATTGCATAACACCAACTGACAGGTGAAACTGAACTTCCACAAAACATGTTGTACATCCACCTGTGCCTTGTTCTCCAAATAAAGTAGGCAACTAAAATCTGCCAGGAACCATTTTCCCACCTAGATATGGTTCACATTGTACACCGCAAGGAAGTAACTTATGCCAAGGACTTCCTGTACTAACAGTGCCCACTGCTCAACCATAAACTTGTACTCCAAGTTGTAATTAAGTCAATGCTCCATGAGCTTGCTAAAATAAGAACTAGATGCTTCTCAGGGTTTCTATCGAACAAGACATCAAGTGCAACTTTTAGTGATTTTAGGACTTGGAGGACTCTGACTTTCTTTCCATTCTTACATTGCTTACCTTCAACAATTTGACGGTCTCCCTTCCATAATTAGTCAGAGATTTCAACTTCAGACTTTTTATTGGTAGAAAGTAAGCGTTATTGTCTGGTCATCTAACACATATAATTTCAATGATTCTTTCCTTTCATAAGTTAACTGGACTAAATTCACCATGAACTCCCTGACATGATATAATGGGCACATTTTATCTTCATGTGATGGTATTTCCTCTTGAATATAATTTCGTTCAACTATTAGAATGGGTTCTTTTTACGTCCATACAAAAAAGCCTACACTTTCCGCATAATTCTGGAATACTATTTGACACATTCTGAATAAATCCCAGTTTCTCCATGAAACTCTTGCCTTTCCAGTAAACGTATAACAGTACCTCAGTAGTTCTGGTTGATACATTCTACAAAACCCCAGTTATTCCATGATAAAACTCTAGCATTTCCTATAATTGTCCACAATACCTAAATAATCATAAGTCTTCACAATTGCATCAAACAAAATAAAGATAATCATAGCTTTTGACAAAAGCATCAAAAGAAGGGAGAAGCAAATCAATAAATTCTTAATTATCATAATTAGGAGTATGAAAGAAAACTAAATACACCAAGAACATCTAAATAATAAGATGTGCTACTAGCAGTTTATTGTTTCTACCATACGTATTCAAATCCAACTAACGATATCAGTAGTATTGCCAATATACTGAAGTTTATTCCATAGTCATGTGCAAAAATGATTCCAAGCAAGTAAAAGCCAAAGTTGGTATCTGGAGTACCTGCTGTTGATAACGTCAATCTCATGGAGTGTCACACAGTGCACAACCTCCTTCCTCTTCTGCAGCTCCCCATCCGGACACCTCACAAACTTCGTGTGCGGTCCGACCGCATCGTAGTCCCTGGACCTCCCAATCGACCTCCCCAACTTCGTGACCTTCCCGGACGCCTTGTCCATGGCAATCACATCCCCACTCTGCACCTTCTCCTTCGACAGCGCCTCGATCAGCTTCCCTCCCAGCTCATACACCGTCTCCATATCCGTCGTCTTCAGAGTCAACTTCCCCGTCTTCGCCGCCGCCGACGAGGAACCAGCACCAGAAACCGCCGCAGGCCGATCGACCGTGATCTCTACGACCTCCCCCTCGATGATCTCGGTCTCCTCCTTAATCCGGACGCCGATGGCCTTCCGGAACGCCTGGGTCAGGGCCTCCGTCTTCGACATCTCGAGCGAGAAGAGCTCGGACCCAGCGAGGGTTGCGAAGGGGGTCTCCTCCCCCAGGGATTTGGCGAGGCCCATTGCGATGGCGGTCTTCCCGGTCCCCGGCTGGCCTGCGAGGAGAACGGCGCGGCCGGCGATGCGCCCATCCTTGATCATCTGGAGGATGACGCCGGCTGCCTTCCGGGCGGCGGCCTGGCCGACCATGCCCTCGGAGATGGCGCGGGGCTCGAGGGAAGTGTCGATGCCGAGGCCCCGGATGTGGGAGTGAGCGCCGATGCGTTCGATGCGGGTCAGGTCGCGGGACTCCGAGAGACGCTTTAGCTCCGCCATTGCGGCGGCGGAGGGAGGAGGAGGGAAGGGGAGAAGGGTTTTGGGGTAGAAGGGGTTTTGGTGGGCGAAGGGAGAGGAGGGCAGGGGTGTTTTGATCGGTGGAGGATTATTTTTGGATGTCACTTTGTATTATAATAGTAGTCGAGTCTATTTGTGGTTTTGGGTTTAAGAGTCTTTAAAGAGTGGATGAAGCAAAAACAAAGTGTTCATTAACTAATGAAATGAAACATAATGATGTTTTGTGTCTAATTATTTTTCTATGTGTTTGTGGTGAAGCTCAAGTCATTTGCAGGTTTGTTTTACCAAGATTTGGAGGTACAGACATATTAATTAATTAGTTGGAAATTAGTCTTCTACGAGTAGACCTCATGCGGCCATTAAAAAATTACGTGTTGCAGAAAGAAATGAAAAAATATATATATATCGATATCAAAAAAAAAAAAAACACAAAATAGTTGAATGGCTTAGAAAAGAGATGATTGATTAGTATGAGAAAGACAATTTACTCTATTCATCTTTAGTTTAAAATTTAATTAGTTTAATAATTAGAAATTTAATTTGATAAGAGATTACTAGACAATTTGATAATTAGCAAGAGATTATCACGATTCTGATTTCCATTTTTAAAAATTAATTAACTTGAATTTAAATCAACAAAACATTTATTTTATGAGAAAGGGTACTCAGGAAAGTAAACTTGAGGCTGGTCCATAAGAATATTTTAGATAGATTTGAATACTCGTAATTTAACAGGTAGAGAGAGTAGATAGAGTTTTGTTACGAGCAAATTGGGCATTAACAAAGACCTTGAATAAACATGGAGTAAAGCAAGCGGCTGGCATTCCCCCAACTCAAACAACCCATAGGTGATTATACTTGTACTCCAAAAGAAATGCAGCCAATTAGCAAAAATGCCAAAATGGAAGCCGGATGAGATTGGCAAAATAGCGTATGAGAAAGAAAACAAGAAAATGTAGCAGCAATATCGCGAAGAAGAAGACCAAAATCCTAAACCATGTCATCAACCAACAAAAGGTAAGTTTGTTTGCAGCTTCGAAAAATATAAATGCCTCAGAAACGACTATTGTAGTAGATCTTTTCTACTCGGTAGTAACTCCCTAAATAACGAGTAAAATTTGTTTCCTTGGCTCCATGCAGCTTCCCAGGCAAGTTTGGCTTTCTATTTTGCCCTCAACAAGACCGCACATTTCGAGTAGTAAAATCACAAACGATGGAAGGAAACATACCGTGCACGAAAGTATACTCCCGACGACGTCAAGGAATTGGAGGAAAAATCAAGCAACGAAGGTAGAAGAAATGATACACGCTTTTAGTCCAAAAGGAGGAATAGGAGTCGTGGTTATATTTTTTCGATAAAGTTATACGTTGATAGAAAATGAACATTTTAGAACAAAAAGATGAAAAAGAACCAACTCCAGTCTAAAATCAACTCTAACACTTACAAAGGATCTAGACAACTTGGAGTCCAGATTCTCAACAAGGAACAGTTCCACCTAAGTCTGTTTGTTTGAGCTCCAACATTGGCCATGCATAGGAGAGTCTGTTTGAGCGATGGGAGCTGCAAATGCTGCAAATAAACACTCCCAAAGAGTTGATTAATACAACAGCAACTTTTGACAGCATCAAACACAAAGGTGCGTAACGGACCAATAGCAGCAATTTATAGACCATTCAACCTCAAATTAAAGTTCCATTTACTATCATCTTGGATTCAATGTGGATATGAACTTGAGTAGCACAAATCACACTGCCACACATCAGCATCCAGACACTAATAAAGCAGTTAAAAAAACTCATATTACAATACCCCTCTCCATATGAATTTCACTGGAGATCAACCAGCCTTAAAATCAAGCAGCAGCAGCGAAGCCTTAAGCAGTTCAACTCTGAAGCAATATAACATGATATGGTAGCCAAATTGAGAATACCCAAGCCAAAAGGAGCATGACATATTGACATTCAGCATAGAATTGCTTCTCAATCACCAGGAGGAGGAAAATATCCATAAGACCCATCTCAAAATGCAACCAAACCTTACAGAAAATCAACCTTTCCGCAGCACCAAACTGAGACAAAGACTGAATTTGAGGAAGACGAAGAAATAAATTGATAAACCAATCCTCAAAAAATGTACATATACCAATTATACAACTTACAATATTGTTATAATGAACAAGAATGATGACTTGTGATGCACAAACCCAAATTCTTGTAAGGAACTTAAGAAAGAATAAATCCATTAAATGCAATGTAATTTATTAAGCCCTGCATCACATTCCCATATTGATATGGACAATTTCCTGCCAGTCAAGTATATGTACATATTAGCAAAATACCAAAAAACAAGTGAATTATGCATGTATAAAATAGCTTCTATGATGGAAACCAGTCAAGATAGCAAAACATTCTATTGTTTACTGTAGTAACTTCTAATTTTAAATTAAAAATCACATAAACAGATACCAAGAGCATGTTGATGGAAGATACTTCTCAGTATCATATTACCCTGTAAAACACTTTTGAACTTGCAATCACAAAAGATGAGAACACAATGCCAACATGCATGAACAAGACTTGGTTTCTCCTAACAATGCATGTGTAATGAGAATTATTCCCAACCCCTGCAAGTTAAAAGGCAAGTTTAGATAGACTCAACCTCGTCTGTGTCTCAGGGAACTTAATGAACATGTATTGGCACTGATACCTCAATACATGGTGTATTGAACTCTACAAAGTGGTTGATAAGCCCATGTTATTTCCTCCATTTCCACTGCCTTTGCTGTCCTCTCCTGCAGATGCATCTCCTCTCTATCACTTCATTTGGCATACTTCCTGAATCCTAACATCCAGAACAAACTACAAGAAAAATATAAAACATCAAAGCAACTAGACAGGGCTAGACTGTATTAGTAACAAGAAATCCATTCAATATGTACACTCAGAACATGCTGGACAACGTAAATCTTGTTTAACGAAACCCAGATAATTAGTCAAACTTTAGTTTTTTAATCCTAAAACTTTGTTTCATTATTGATGAGATAATTGATGATGCAATATAACCACATTTCCTAACTGGACCTGTATAACAATTTTGATTTCATTTTAGCTTAACATGTTTAATGCAAGTTAGCATCTCATGAGATAGAAGTCAAAAATTCTAAACAATAAATGAGAAGTCCTTCCAACTTGAAGCTAGAAAAACATGGTGACAGGTTGTTGTTGAGGTGGAGCCGTGAATATGGATATGGGCTTTCAAGTAATGGATCAGCAAACAGAAAAGGAAGTACTAGTACAACTAAGGTTCTATCATGTAAAGAACGGAAAATAAAGTTCAACAAAAAATTCTAACAAATGGCTACAGACTACAAGTCTACAACTAGGCCCAACTACTATAACGTGTGGTGCAAGAGATCATCAGAGAAATGCTGATCCATCAAAACCTTTTTAAACAAAACCGGAAATCAGCAACCAAGAATATGAATTACTAATTAAGATATGGCGTACTCGTCATTAGGCAATTGAGAACAGAAAACTCATTGAAATATGAAGTATATTATGCTCCTAATCAAATTCCTATTTAAGATAACCGTACGAAAATATTTAAGATAACCAACCAATACCACATAGTGAGCTCCAAAATGGCCATTTCCTGGACACTGGCTAGTGTGGTTGTTTCTGGTCATCATGTTGCTCTTTGCTGCCAAACCTGCTCTGCAGCTACCTGAACCAGCAACTGAACAAGCACAGTAGAAAATATGACCATAATTTACCAGATTCAGCACCCACCAAAGAGACAGTCACATAAGTTTTCCTCCTTAGAAACTCTTTCCCGAGTATGATAAGAAAAGCGCAATCTCTTCTTCTCCTTCCTCTGAGCTTCAGCTTCCTGAATTCTGCCAGCCCCTTCTAAACCAGCTATTAACACCTCAAAGGTGCCACACGAAGCAGGAATTTTCCTCCTCCTCATTTCAGAATAGAGTTCAAGTGCTGCACTAGCATCTCGTGCTTCAAAATAAACATCCATCATAGCAGTGTATGTTGTGGTGTTCTGCTCATGTGGCAAAGAACAAAAAATCCACTTAGCAGCAGCAGACATACCAGCACGCCCGAGCTTCAATATCAAGAGCGAAGTGAGGTGTGGCCCCAAATTAATATCAGATTTAACTATTTCTTTAACAATGTCAATTATCACTTGAAAAGAATTCATTCTGATAAGTAGACCTATCAAGGAGGTACAAGCAGCTCTGTCAAGTGTCTTTCCCATTGTCTTGCAAATGTGGAATGCCATCAATGCTGCTGATGTCTCATTATTCATACAAGTGGCCTGTATAACTTCGGACAGGAGCATAGAATCCAACCTTGTGTTCTTTGAGATCATTCCATCTAGTAGGTGCTCCATACCAATAAAGTTCCTCCTAGCTAAAAGATTGAATATGATGTCTTTATCCATACAGGTGCTAATATCTGAAGCCAATATTTCTAAGTCAGACGTCTCATCTCTCATACCTTCATCGGCAAGGTGAGTGTTTACTGCACGTAGGAGATTGTCACTCTCACCAGAAGCTTTAAAAGCTTCAAGTGCTTCTAAAAATACAGGACGTCGGAGAACAAGTCTATGCTCTTTCATATATTCTAGAATCCAAACCAATGCTGATGTCTCACCAGCTGTTGAACATTTCTGGACTAGTATATTGCAAGTGGCCTTATCAGGGTGTACTCCTGCCTCTTGCATTTCTACCATCATATCTAAAGCAGCTTTAAATTTACCTGAGGTATAGCAAAAACAGATCAAAGCGAATTGTTACTCAACATTCCTTCTGCTCATTTGCACAACCTAGTCATCAAAGAACATTCAAATCCAAATTGATCGCCATCTGGACATTATCTTCTTGTTCATGTGATTTTGTGGAATTAGCAGTCAAATTTGTAGAATTGGTCAGTCTTCTTAATCCAAGCATTAAAGCAGTCAATATATAAACAGGGACTTATTTGATTAAGAGTATAGGGATTTCCCTATGTATGTCATTGTGTCGAATATGTGATGGGCGATCGTACGGTTAGAACAGAACTATAATTATCTAGCATGATCGACTCCAACAACTCACCAGCTCCGGCGAGATGCTCCATCAAGACTGTGTACGTGTGGCAACTCGGCGGGATTCCCACCTTGAGCATCTCTCTATACGTCGCAGCTGCCTCCCTCGGCTTCCCATGATCGAACATCATCTTCATGAACGTCGTATACGACACCACATTCTGCCTCACCCCCTTCCTCCTCATCTCCAGCCACACCCCCACCGCCCCACCAAAGTCCCCAGCTTTCCCCAACCAATTCATAACCGCAGTATACGTCGCAACATCGATCCTAACCCCCTTCGCCTCCATCTCCTTAACCAAGCACTTCATCGACTCGATCCTCCCGGCCTCCCCGAAGATATCAATCATGGTCGTGTAAGTGAAATGGTCGTGCTTGAATCTTTCCAGGCGGGACGCCCAGAGGAAGAAAAGCCACGCCTTTTCCATGGGCGGGTGGGTCTTGAGGACCTTGCAGATGATGTGGGAGTCCCATTTGATGGGGAGGGAGTTGAGCTGGGACATGGCGGACTCCCATGTCGAGGTCCGGAGGATGCTCGAGACCTTGTGGACGGTGTTTCTGGTGTATACCACTGGCAAAGATTCGATCTTTGTGGTTTTGGAGGTGGGTTTTGTGGGTTTGTTCCAAAGATGGCTCCGTTTCTGGGGTTTTTTGCTAGGTTTCGGATTTGATTGGAAGGAGGTTTTCTGGAGGTGGTAGATTTGGGGAGGAACCCTAGAAGATTTCTTGGAGATGGAGGTGCGAGTGAATGAGAATAGCATCTGGAGAAAGGAAGGGTTTTGTGTAATTGTGTGGTGATGGGGTTTGGGGGTGAATTGGCGGGGTCTTTTCATGTTTGTTTTCTATTTGGGTTAATTGCAACTTCTACCCCTTTAGTTTCTTTCTTTCCACCTGCAAGGCATTTCTTTTTGGAAGTCATTTTTTAGGAACAAGCTGGGAGAGATTTCAGGCTTGTGAGCTTTGCCAAATGGCTTTCAGGGATCAATTTTTTTTTTTCACTAATCATAAGTGGAAGTCTATTTGCGGATTGATTTCTTAAACTAGGTCCAATAAGAAAGAAACGAAAGCAATTATAATAATTATCTTGCTAACGTTTGGTCCTGTTGCAACATCAAAGAAGTGGTTGACTTGTCAAATTTAATTAACCAACTCAAGCAGATAAGTTGACCGGTTGGTGTGAGTTTCACATTCTCTTTCTAAGTTCGAAACTTGTTGTAGTCATGCTCAACTTTTCCTTCAATAAATACATTGTCTTGTCTTAGGTAAAAAAAACTTCTTGAATTTAATTTAATAATAGATCTTTACATTGTTTTTTTTTTTGAAATCAATAAATATATATTTTTTGTTCCTGTGGTCCATGAGATTCGAACCTGAGAGGGAGGTGTGAATCCACTCTCCTTAACCAATTGCACTATAGCAATTGGTTCATCTTTACATTGTTAATAAACCCATAGTTGCAGAAAAGTTATCGAGTCGTTTTGGTCCGTTAGACAAACAAACTGATACTAAGACTTACTTGATGGATAAATCCATTTCAAAATCTTTGAGACATAAAGGCTGCATTAGACTTCGTACACCGGCAACGACAGCTTAGAATCACTGGATTTGTTTGGCTTAATCGTCACATTTATCCTCACTACACTTGTAAGACTAATTAAAAACTATTCACCACATGTTCTTTTTTCCTAGGATGCAGTTGTTGAAAGAAGTTAATTTCTGTCGGAGGTAGGGGGTGTTGGACAGGGACAACTGTCCCTTTTTCTTTATAAAGAATTTATTACTTTACTTTATCCACAAATTAAAAAATCAAGGAGACAATGTAAACTGCCTCTCTTATTTAAATTTGAATTTCATTATCATATAAATTTTAAAAAGATTTAAAACTATCATGTAAAATTTATCAAATAAAAAAATTAAAATCCCACATGTCCCCATTACAACACCAAACTCTTAAAATTCCAAAAATTCTCCCTTTGCCCCTACACCTCCTCCACTTTCACCTCATTGAGTAGCTACTCACTTCATCCTCGTCACAACGTCGACGTCACTGATAGTCTTTTCCCAATTTCAAGTAAACTGTGTCTTACTCACCTCCAACCCCTTTCCTCCCTTACCTTTGCCTCGTTGCTTGCTCCATCCCCATCACGACATCGATGCCGTTGACACCTCCACCCTAACGTCGTCGACTTATTCTTTCTTTTCTTATTGATTCATGGATCCTTGTTATCCTTTATTTTTAGGTAATCAAGTTCTCTCTCTCTCTCTCTCTCTCTCTGAATGAACATTCTCGACTATGAAGTTTGTTAAAACCTAACTTCGTAACAAAATGAAAGATACATTTCTTGTAGATTATTTGATTATTTATTTTGAAAAGGAAATTACCAAGAACAACAGTACTACTACATTGATTGAAGATTTCATTGATGTGAATAGACAAATGGTTTAACTTCGATGAATACTATAGTTAATTCAGATTTATAGTTTTATTTTTTGTAAATATCTATACTTTTGATATACTTTTGGATATTTTATCAAATATTAAAATTTCTTTATGGATTTGATTTTGTAGGTATTCATGTTTTCAAACAATTAGATATATTTTTTGATATTATATTTAGTAACATATATAATACAAGATATCGCTCTTTCTTGATTTAATTCCATAACTCCACCGCTAGTCGGAAGTAGAATATCTTAACTCAAGACACACAAAATTGTACTATGAGTAGTCTACAATTTCTATAGAAAGTTTTAGAAACTTATCTATAGAAAGTTCAAGAAGTGATACATTTGACCATCTTCTACTTTAATTTTGCTTCTAGGGAACATGAGAAGGTTAGAAAGCTACCTAAAGTTGTACCATCGGAGCCTTAAATAAAAAAAAATTTAAGATTGTGTTTAAAATGGATGAAGATTGCGATGACATTTTTCAAAATTCTTCATGTTGTTTGATAATCATGTACATTGGTTTAGGTTGTGTCTTATTCAGATTCTGATAAGATTCATTTTATAATCAAAATCTCAACCAATTGAGAAAATACAATCATCTCAAGCATAGAAGTTATTGCAACTTATACAATAATATTTTGAGGGAATTCAAAAACTAAAGTGAGTGAACTAATCAGAGATCCTACAAAAAAAACCAAAAGCTTCAACAAAACCTTAAGTGTGTTTGGTAAAAATTTTGGGTATTCTAAATTAACTAGAATTAATTTGAGGAAGTTTAGAATCATTATTTTTGTTACACTGGTGCATCCAGAAGAATCTTATTTGATTAATTAATAGGAAATTAAGATTTTAGATTTATTTATTTTAATACAAAGTATATTTCTATAAGATATTATTATATGTCTTGCAAACATTAAAAAAAATCAACTTGAAAATTAGAATTAATGTCATGTTAGTACCCTCAGTTATATTAAATTCTCACTTTGATATCCACAACTTTAAACAGGTTTACTTTGGTACTTCAACTTTTATTTTGTCTTAATATCAAATTTAAACACTAAAGTTGTTAAAAAGATTCACCTTTTTCTTGTCATACCCTTTCTAAATAATCCCTCTCTTTCTTCTTCATTTCCCCATTTCCACGTGTAGTGAGGAAGGAGTGTTTAACGGCAATCCCACAACAGTGAGCCTGACCTCCAACAATGGTATCCAACGACGAGCGTCCAGAGATCTCTCAACAACGATCGTGTACAATGACAAGTGTCCAACAATCTATCAATAACGATTATGTTCAGCAACAAGCATCTAACTCGATCTTCACCTCCAGTAGTGAGTCTCCAGTCCAACCTTTACCTCAGATGGTGACTTTCTCCCTCTCTATCTAGATTTTTTAGTTTCAAGTTTGAATAGTGTCCAAATGGGTTCTATGCTGTATACATTTCAAATTCACTTTAGGGGGAGGGGGGTTGTGGATGATGGCTCTGAAAAAATATATAAGAATAGAGTACTATCTAAGTGTGCACAATTAGACCCTGATCACATGTCATTTTTTGAGATGCAAGAGCTACTAACAGATATGGATATAGATTCAAAGAGTACCATATATTATAAGCTACTCGGCAAGGCTATAAAAGATGGTCATGTTTATTTATTAGGTAAAGATGATCAAGAGATACTTACCATGTTTGAGAAATGCAAGGAAGATCCAATCATTCATATTTACATAACAATAGTTGAAGAGGTTACTTTACCATATTATCTTGAAAAGGTTACACTACAAGAAAAACAAGATTTTGCAAGAACAATGTTCCTCGCTAAGTCCTCGCTGATTCCTTGCTAAGTCCTCGTTGCAAACTTTAACGAAAACTTAGCAAGGAATAATTATCCTCGGAGCTAAATAACTTGTTAAATCAATACTACGATAATATATCCTCGCAATGTGCTCGTCTAATATTAGCGAGGATATTACGAGGAAATATTTCCTCGTAATGTCCTTGCTATATCCTCGTAGTATCATCGGGAAATGTTCGCTAAATATCATGAAATTGTGTCGTCGTGTCAGTTTTAGCGACGAAATTGCTAAGATATAGCGAGGACGTGGTCACAATGTCCTCGCAATTTGCTCACTAAGTGCTCGATAAATAAAACGAAAGTCATTATTTTTGCAAGGATATAGCGAGAAAATGTCCTCGCTATGTCTTTGCTAATACTGGACAGTTAAAAAAAAATAAAACAATACATTACAAAATTGAACCTGCTAAAATTTAGATTCATATACCTGGTAAAATGACATTCAAATACATTCACAAGTACATTAAATTACACATATACAGATTTTATAAAAAAAGTTTCAATTGATCATACAACATAAGATTTTACACATCCAAAGTTTTTACAAAAAAGTAACTAATACAACACTGAAATATCTTAAAACAAGTCAATAAATATAATACAAGGCAAAACGATATATTACAAATCACTTTCTTCGGGAACCAACTTGCTTTCGTTTACCTTTTGAGGATGATACATGGATGAAGCGACAACGACGTCTATACTCCTCGAAATCCTCATCATCATCACTTTCCAAATCAACTTCTTGTTCGTCCGTATATCTTCTGATTATAAAAAACAAACTTAATATATATTGTAATGAACAATGATTAAATTATAATATTGAATTCGACATGATAATTTATATATATCAAAAATTTTAAAAGTAAATCAAATTTTACCTTACAAGTCGATCCTCCAAAGCATGTATTTCATCTCTTATTTCATTC
>JAMKQA010006650.1:0-23302 GCA_024699735.1 Posidonia australis
TTGATGTAAGAATTCAAATATATCGTACGTCACAAAATGTATCCCATAGGTGCTTACTAGAAAAATATTTAATCAATGCCCTTGGATTTTCAATCATGATTTCTCTTTCCTTCTCTCTGCCCCTCTCTACCTACCTCCGCCTCCACCTCCAATTCCTCATCTCCTCTCCCTCTTTCTCTTCTTAGTTGCAACCCAACTCCCTTTCTGTATCTTTATATTGGAGTACTTTTTTTATTATTTCTTTCTACTATGTCTTTAGTGGCGAGTTGGTTACACCTACAAACCAAATGGAAACTAAGCGTTTTGTGATTCAAAATGTCGAATCTCGTCTCAATCATCATTTGTCAGGACTTTTTGGAGTAAGTTCCTTGGTTTGGACAAGTCATTTAGTTCATGTCGCTATTCTTGCATCTAGAGGGGGGTACGTTAGATGGAATAATTTCTTAGACGTATCACCGTATCCCTAAGGATTGGGTCCACTTTTTACAGGTCAGTAAAATCTTTATGCACAAAACTTGAATTCCGATAGTCATTTATTTGGCACCTCCCAAGGGGTGAGAATTGCTATTTTAAGCCTTCTTGGGGGATTCCATCCACAAACACAAAGTTTATGGTCCTCGTGTACTACAGTACCTACCTCTCTACTACTGTCGTCGTTGCTCCTCCTCCATCTTCTCCACCACTGTCGTTGTTGCTCCTCCTCCTCTACCTCCTCTCCACCCTTCCCTTTCCGTAGCCCCTCACCTATGCTACTATGTATTATTGCTTATGTTGTCCTCTCCTACTGCTTTTACAGGTACCTATAAGAAATATTGTTGGAAGTATCTTATAGAACATCAACTTGATCGAACGTGGGTTTTAACCATTAGATCTGGGAAATTTTAGATGATATCCATAAACATTGTTAGTATTTGATAACTTAGAAAATGGTCCTATAGGTCCCTATAGGGAATTTTTTTTTCTTCAGTGGGTACTCTTTTTTATTTTTTTTTGTTTTTAAAAATAAAATTTAATTATATAATTAGTTAATCTATAAGATAATCTACTTGTGTTAAAGTTTTATCTTAATCTGAGTTATATTTATTGTTAATTTTTAAATTAAAATTTAACGGAATTTAACAAAATATGTTGAATTTTAAGATAAAGATTAATAATTATTTGATTTTTTTTAAAAATTTACTATATATTTATAGATACTTTTTTTTTCTTTATGTATTTATTAAAAAAAAGAAGCCAACAACACGTCGGATGTAATCACCTAGACCAAATGTGCCTAAATTCGACATTCCTTCGTCTCGTTTCTTTCGCACTGGCTGTGTTGAATCTGTCGCTGCTGCATCGTGTTCACTCTGACAGACAAAAGAGGGAGAGAGGCGGACAGAGAGAGAGAGAGAGAGAGAGAGAGAGAGAGAGAGAGATTGAAGAGTAGGGTTTTGTTCGCGCCTCCATGTCCATCGCTTCACTCTAGCATGCACACACCTTCCTTCCTCTGCTAATGGATTCTTCGTTTTTTTGTCTTTTGCAGATTAAACAGAAACATTCTTTTTAAATGGCCAATCTCCTGAGTGGAGGCATGTGTGCGGCATCTATTTGGAGAGTTCAACCACAACTTACACTGAACTCTTCGTCTTCCCAGGCTGTGGCTTGTTGCTATGCCGACAAGCCACCAATATCAAGATTTAGGTTTGTATCCTCTTCATCTAGTTTTCACTAGCCTATGAACAATCAATATTGTTTGTTGTCTTTTCGTTTCAGTACTTGACTTTTCTCTAGCGTTTTTACTTCTTATATTTACATGTTTATCTACTTGTGTAATCAGCTGTTTTCTTCACGCATTTTCATAAACCCACAAGGTCAGAAGTATGAGTTCTTCTGAAGAACTCATACTTCTTGTTCAACATAGTTTGTGAGAGATAAGACACCTACTTCCTACTACCTACTACTTGTTGCTCTCAGTATTATACATGTGTAATGCCAGCCGCAATATTGGAAGCTGGGAATGGGATGATTCTAGCTTTGTATGGCAGGAATCATCTCAGCTAAAGGTGAATATTTTTGTGTGGCTGGTTAGGCCGGGCACAGCTGTTACCAACATGTACACAAGGCATTGGCTTCATGAAGGTGAAGTACCGTGTGATCTTTGGTTATAGTGTCGTAACTGGAACATTTTTTTTTGGCATGCGACTTCAGATGGTTAGGTTGGCAGGGAGTCATAGCTGATGGGAATGATAACATTATAATGGTGCTGTGCAGTTCGGACAACTTAACAATTTTGTAATCCTCAAGCCTCAAAGAGAAACTGGCTGTGCTGATTTGTCTATGGGCAATTTGGGATTAGAGGAATGGTCTCCTTTTTGAAGACAGCAGAGCTTCTACATAAAATGCAGTTAGCGAGTTGCAAGCCAAGTTTTAGAATGAACTTTGATCCAAGGCTTAAGATTATAGTGTGTATTTGTGTGCTAGTCTTCTCTGCTGGGGAAGAATAAATCAAGTGATGGAAATGGAGCTTCCTGTTATTTAGAGCACATTTTCTAGAATAAAAATAGTGCTTTGTAAAAAAATTCTATAGAGTGATGCAAAACATTTAATGTGAAAGATGGCCACTTGAGTGGAAGTTCTGTGATTCCTGCCTTAAGGTTTCTTGAGTGAAAGCCGTAATTCACGCTTGTGGTGTCTCACCTAGTAGGCTTGTACTAGTCATTCTATTAGTAGCACTTTGAATAAGTTTGAACTTTGATCATGATATTTTTTGTGGTTGATTTTGGGTGAATCTAAAATCATCAATTTTTGAACATCTATATGGCACAGCCACATGTAGGCATAAAGTGTGGGTATTTGGATCTCATATAATTAAGGCATGGTATAATAATAGATTGGTAAACAGATAAATTTTATGGATTTATTGTTGTTTATTAAAGTTTTTTTTTGGGCTTAGTTGTATAAACTGTGGAATAGTAAATAATCTATTTTTTTTGTTTTGCAGTTACCGAAGCAAATACTTGGCATCCTCCCATGCGAGTTTGTTTGGGCGAACCTCATCATTTGCTTTATTTAATTTTAGGTTGCTTAAAAGTCACCGGCCTCACCAAGATTCACGATTTGTTGTCAGAGCTGATAGTGTGAGTATAATCTTTGGTTCTTTGTTTTCTAATTGTTTCTGATGTTTTTTTATTCCCCACCTGAATTTTTTAATAGTTATGTGTTGCTTTGATTATCACTCTTACTAGTGAGAGCACTTTCATATCTGTAGTTGTTGCTTTTGCCCATTCACAGGATTACTATTCTGTCCTTGGGGTGTCAAAGAATGCAAGTAAATCTGAAATTAAGAGTGGTAGGTGGTTTTTCTAATTTTCATGTTATAGGTCTTCTCTAATTTTACAAAATCAATTCATACATAATGTCTAGGAAATCTATCGTATAGTTTAGGATTAAGAAATTTATTGCATTAATCTGATAAAATTGCATCTTTTGATATGCAGCTTATAGAAAACTTGCTAGGAGCTATCATCCAGATGTGAACAAGTGAGTAGATATTTCCTGGCGTAAGTTTGAATGCAATCTAAGTTTCTGTGTACCTACACAACTAGCCCATGAGTTGGGGCGATCTCTATTAAGTTTTCCTAGCTTCCATTTCCTTCTGCAATCTGCCTTTTTTTTGTGTATTCTGTACTTGATTTTTGCAAGAGATGATGATTGTGCTTGTGATAGTATAGATTTGAAATTAATTGTAGATATGAAAAGCTTGTCATTGAGCTGTTGGGTAGAATTTCCTGCAATATGTATGTAAGATAAGGGTAAAGAATAAGGATTAATGCATTAATATGAGAAGGATTACATATATATATACGAGACTCCCATTACATGGATATGCAATAGTCCATCTAAATCATATACATAACTGACACTCCCTTTCAAGTTGAAGCATATATATTAATCATGTCTAATTTACTATAAAAAGTTTTAAAAACCCTAACACTTAAATCCTTGGTGAAGATATCTACCAGTTGCTTTGAAGACTGAGTATATGGAGTATAAATAATCCCTCTCATCACTATATCATGCACATAGTGTAATCAATTTCAATGTGTTTCGTACGCTCATGGAATATAAGATTGTTAGTAATAAATATTTCTACTTGATTGTAACAATGTATAAACATTGGAACCTCAACAAAAAAATCAAACTCAACTAGTAAGGACCCGAGTCACATCATCTTACATGTAGTCTGCGTCATAGATCTATACTCTACTTCAGCATTGAATGTAAACATTATGTTTTGCTTCTTACTTCTCCATATGAAGATATTGTCTCCAACATAAGTACACTACCTAGATGTAGACTTCTTATCTCCTTTGTCACCTACATAGCCTTAATCAGAATAAGCTTCAACTTGAGTGTGATCATGCTTTCTGTAAACATGACTTTGACCATGTGTGCTTTTAATGAATGCCAACACATGTAGAACACCTTACCAATGGACCAATCTGAGCTCATGCATAAACTATACGAGAAGTCCCACAATATAGGAAATATCTAGGCGAATAACAATCACGTAAATTAACTTCCCAATTATTTTTCTATATCTACCTGCGTCGTCAAAAAGCTTTGACGAGTCATCCTAAAAGGCTGGACATTGATTAACTGGAGTACTTTCTAGCTTGTATCGTAGAAGACTAGTCTTTTAGAGGAGATGAAGGGTATATTTCCCATGGAACAATGTCATTCTGTTCTTAGTATAAGCCAATTCAATTTCTAGAAAATACTTGAATTTTTCCATATCTTTTTTAACAAAATGACTTTCAGATATTATTGACACTTTGATCCCTGCAATGTCACATCTGGTCAAAAGAGTATCATTAACATACATGGCTAAAAAAACATATCCTCGTTTGTTTCTTGATAAATAATAAGTGATCAACAATGCATTTCTGGAAGCCAGTTTCTATGATAATTCTGTTAAATGTTTCAAATCAATCCCGTGGACTCCGTTTAAGACCATAGAGAGCTTTTCGAAGCAGACAAATATGATTTCTTTCTAAACAACATACCTTAGAGGTTGTTTCATATGCACCTATTTTGCCATATTACCATAAAGGAAAGTATTTTTCATATGGAGTTTAGTCGAGCCATAGGGGAGAATGTCTCCCGATACTCTATATGTCTGTGTGAAGTTACAAGCAATTAGGCGAGTTTTGTACCTATTTATTGACCCATTTAACTTATGTTTCACAGTGAAGACCCATTTATAATGAACTATGTAAGTTCCAGTGGAGCGTGCAACCAATTTCCATATGCCATGAGAGGCCACTGCCTGCATTTCTTAGTCCATAGTTGTCTTCTAATGTGGAATGTGAAGTGTTTCTTGGTAGTTCCTAGGGATAGATTTTGAGGAAATGTATATGACATAGTTGCGTAATGAAAGGTAAAGGTGATTATAGGAAATAAAATGAGAGATAGGATGACAAGTAGTAGATCTTTTACCTTTATGAAAAACAATGGGAACATTAAGGTTTGACAAAAGTGGATCCATTGACGTAGGAGTTGGTTAAGTAAGAGCTGTCATATATGGTTGTTGTGTACGATGGTATACCTATAAAGAATGGGGCAAATTGTGTTCCACAACAATTGGTCTATCTTCGAAATTGATAGACTCTTGAATAGGTAGAGGAACACCCCTAGGAGAAGACGTAATAGAGCAAAAAAAAAAGGTTGGGAATCAAAGAATGTAACATCGACGGAAACAATGTATCGACGAGTAAGAGGAGTATAACACCTGTATTCCTTTTGAATCCATGAATACCCAACAAAGATACTTAAGAGAATGAGGAGACAACTTGTCAAAACCTAGGGTTACGTATTGAACAAATGCAATACATTTAAAAACTCTTGGAAGTAAGGAAAACAATTCTATATTAGGGTGAAGTCTTTTAAGGAATATCTCACTACCAAGAGGGGTAGACTGCATCCTATTAATGAGATAAAAGACAGTAAGGACAGCATCAACAACATAATGATGTGGGTTACATTGAGAATGTGTTGATGTTTGTATTTTGTTACATCATTTTGTTGAGATGTATAATCATAAAAAGTCTGATGAAGAATATCCAAAGTAGCATAATATTGTTGAAGATCAGTTTGAATAAACTTAGAGGCATTATTAGTACGAAATATTTTTGGAGTAATAGAAAACTATTTAATTATCACCATCAAGAGGTTTACCCTTATTGGTGGTGTCGTCTCACCACGAAGAGGGGCACACACCATCTTTTTACGAAGATAAAAGGTAGTAAGGACGGTATTACACTACAAGTACTTAGGAGTCTTCATCTACAACATAACATTACTCTACAAGTAAGGTCGGTCACATCGAGAATGTGTCGATGTTTGTATTTCATTACATCATTCAGTTGAGATATATGATCGTAAGAGGACTGACGAAGAATACTCAAAGAAGTACAATAATGTTGAAGATTAGTTTGAATAAACTCTAAGGCATTATACCTAAGAAAAATATTTAATTATTTTTACAAAAATGTTTTTGACATTATCAAGTACATGAAGACTATCAATGAGAAGATATATCCAAGAAACTCGAGAATAGTCATTAATAAACACAATATAATACTTATGACCACTCAAATGAGACACAGGTAAACTAACTCAAAATATCACAGTAAACTAATTCAAATAAACTTTGACCGGTAGTAAGAGATAGACGTCTATAAGTAGTACGATGATGCTTACCTGATAGACACGATTCACAATCAAATGACCTAATAAAGACCCAAAGAAGAGTCTGTTGAAGTTTGTGATGAGATGGATGATCAAGAGTACAGTGTCGCAGAAGTGGAGACTCTGTAGTGGAAGTTAGAGATGTTAGTTCTTGAGGTGTCTCATTACGAACCAACAGGTTTACATTATGTTCATGTTCATGGTCTAAATTAATCATTTATTCCATTTGTTGATCCTAAAAAGTATAATAGAAAGGAAAAAAAAGTTACAAAATAATATAATTGTTTGGTAATGGCAATGATAGAAAGTAAATTAATAGGAAAGTTAAGTACATAAAGGACTTTATGAGGGTTATTTAGGAAGAGGCTTGAATAATCTTTTCCTTGGACACAGAATAGTGACGATCATCGGCAATGGTAACATAATGGATACTAGGCAATTGGAAAAGATGAGTGAAAAGATCACGAGTACCCAACATCCATGAAAAAGTCTGAATCTATAAATTCAGGAACTATCTTTAAAATCTAATGAAGTAGTAGCACGTAATGTAGTAGTAGAAGACTAATTAACTTGCAATTGAAGGAACTTGTCATAGTCAATTTGCGATATAGTCACCATTTGTGAAGGTTGATCACTAGATAGAATCTATGTAGCAATATACCGAGTCAATTGTGGTTTACTAAACTTATCTTAGCATCTATCTGAAGTATGGTTGGTTCTACCACAATGTTCGCATTTGCAAGTATCACGTCCCTATCTTAAGGAGCAACCATGACCATGACTACGCTCTTGAGTAGAGGTAGTCATCGTAGACTGATATGGAATGGTAGTTGACGTAGCAGGGAACATTCTCAAAACTCGAGAAAATGTGGATTGTAATGACAGAATTGTCTTATTTCCAATAATCTGTCCACGAATTTGAGAAGCAAACTTTGGATTAAGGCTTGTTAGAAAAATAACCATTGCCAATTCTTCATGGTATTCTTTTATTTTTGAGATATCAACTACAAAGGGTTTATAAATCTCCAATTCATTAAGCAGTGCACAAAGAAAAGTGTAAAAATCTGAACAGAACGATCTCTTTGGCGATAAGTGAAGAGGTACTCGTAGATTTCAGAAACACGAGTAATGTTCTTGTCATTCCTATAAGTATCCTGTACTATGTCAAACTTTCTTTACCTGTTTGAGCATCATTACACCTAGAGCAATGCTATCTTTTATGTTGTTCACTAACCACGAGATCCCAACACAATCATCAACAGACTAATCTTCATACGTAGCATCTTTCACATCAAGAGGATCATGAGTTATATGACGGTTCTTTCAATATGCACCAAGGAAAGTCTTAAAGGCTTGAGACCATAGTAAATAGCTTTTTCCATCTAACTTGATTGAGGCTTCAATGAGATTTTTTATCCTTATGTCATGAGAAGGGGCCATCATTCAACCAACCAGCATAACCTAGCATTGAATTGAGAGGAAAGGATCTGAAAATACATAGAACAACACATGTTCAGGCACATATGGTAGAAGTAGAAGCACACTTAGGACACATACATAACTCTAGGGTCCTTAGTACATCAGTTGGCATAGCAGCTACCTAGAACATCACTAGGGCACCAATGGAGCTATATAAGACCGTCAATTGCCCTAGAACTTGTTGGCAGTCGACGAGTAGACTGTCAGAGGAAGGGAAGGAGAAGGAGGGCCTGGTTGGGAGTAGTGAAGGGAGAGAGAGAGGAGGTTTTGGCGATTGGTAGGTGCATGGAATGTCGATAATAGTGGGTTTTTTTGTTTGAAGTGGCTAAACCCTTGATACCATCTAAGATTAGGGTAAAGAATAAGGATCAATGCATTACTATGAGAAGGATTACATATATATAAGGGACTTCCATTACATAGATCTCTAATAATCCATTTAACCCATATACATAAATAATAGTATATCAAACAATGTACATCCTTTAAACTGTGGGTTTTACATAGATGCCTTATTCAAACATGTCTATTTTACATACAGCCACCAATGGCCCATAATCACTATAATGTCAATGTCATTTACACTCTTGCAGACTTGAGTACCTTACATATGTAATACTAATCTTTACGTATATACACTTGACAACCTCATATTTGTATCATTGTATTCAAGTTATCCTTGCATATTGAGCCGATACTCTTGCAGACTTTATTTCTTAAGCCTAAAACCTTAAACACTAGTAATTTAATTCAAAAACATAACTTAAATAACCAAGTAAATGACAAACATAAGGAAACAAATAAGTACCTAAATAATTAAATTATGTCAATGTCAATGACAATACATCTTATCTTGGAAAGAAGTTTAATATAAAATCAATGTTTTGAACCATGGTTGTACATGAAACACTTTTTTTGAAGCCTATGCTCATTATCGAATTGTGGCAGTGGCATAGAATTAAACATCAGTTTCATGTTAGACTTTAGTTTGTCAAAAATAAGAAACGTGACGGATAATGATAGAAATGTTGGAAGAAACGCGGTAAATTTACGAAAATCCATGGAAATGGTCAAAAAATTTTGAATTTTGAATTGAAATTCTAGGATATGCTAAAGTAAGTAATAATCTATATTTTAAACTACTTAATCAGTTTCCTCAATATGTATCACATTAAAATATAGTAGATGAGTCTAGTACAAATATCCTGAAGTATAAATAATACATAAAGATGCTTAATAAATATTTAAAACAAAAGTACTCAAAAAAGTTACATTATATATGTTTAATATCATGAAAAATGCCTTGGTCGATTAAAATATTTTTTTGTTACATCAATTATGTTGTATTCTTGATGAATTTGTTATGGAACTTGGGACTCTTTCCACAACACGTAGTTGTTCTAAGACATATGGTTATAGGTATTTATTAATGTAATAGTGGTATTGTGACACTGCTAGTTGTATTATGAATTTTATTGGTGGATATTATGAAATTATATAAACTGACTAAGGAATTTCTTAACGTTGTTGTGGATGTAAGAATAACTTATAGGACGTTTAGGTGGTTGCTCTTTATATTATGTTGGAGGAGATACATAATGAAAGAACGAGCTTATATCCCATTCAGTTTGTTCTCTTGGAACATAAGAAGATATAGTTCTTGTCTAATCGCTTTCAGTACTATAGTCCATTTGTCCAACAGAATTACCTCCATAAGAGTTAAAATCATAAGGATTTTTAGGATCATGAATATTTAAAAAGTGAAATGAGTCTAATAAAGATCCTTTTATACAATTAGTTTAAGAATTTTCATCTAATTATTGATTACGATGATCTCTTTGTCGATAATGAATTTCTGGTTGGACTCCATGATCTTCGTCTTGTGTGACATGTGTGAAGGCATCCTCTTTTGTAAATGGGCTAAATGATCTCTGAGTCTATTTTTGTCTTTATAGCTCTTTTATTGTAGTGGAGTTGTATCTCCAATGTCACTATCATCGTTGTTTGGTAGTTGTGTTATCATCATTATCAGTTTCATTGTCATCTCCTAAGTCTAGAGTATTTCCATGAGAGTGTCTTGATATGTTCATATATTTCTCTACATTGATGTCTATTTTATTAGCAATTCTAAGATATGATTTACTTTGTTCTTCATCTAGAATTGGTTCTCTATTTTTTTACAACCATTAAAGTATGGGATTATCTTTTTTGTTCTTATTATAAATATATGCAACATTTATTAGGTCCATATAGTCTTTATTTTCACCCTCTTTGATATGCTTTATTCTCAGTTGCATGTTGTAGTGGACAAATATCAAGTCATTCAACCTTACAGTATCTAATTTGTTTTTTCTCTTTGTATAAATCAGGTTGAATGTGTTCTAATTTCATTCACAATTAAATGCTGCTGCTATTTGAAATAAAACTTTTACAACAATATTTCTAGCATCTGTTCCATTTAACATCCACTATTCACTTGAAATATGATATTTAGTTATTAATTATATTATGGAGTAATATTATTAAAATAAAAGAAATGATATTAAAAACAAATGTTGGAGTTATTGTGTCACGAGAACGTATCGTATGAGGTTCTCCAAATGTCAGAAGTTCATCTCAAAAGTACTTTATTTTATTGAGTGTTTGTACTTAAACATTGACATTAGATTCTAATTTTTTTATCATATCTTTAACAAATGTTAATAAATTAGTATGACTATCAAGTTGATGATTGTACTAAAACTGTAGATTCTAATAACATGCTACATTCATAAAAAAATTCATTTAGCAAATAGTTGTGTAATAAATGAAATATAATAATAAACAACATGAATGTACATGTTAAAATGTTTATTAGTTTCATGTAAAGGATGAACCAACTACTGGTGAGGCCTGCCTCTGCAACATCAGCCTCGTAACCTCAACGTCCCTCTCCTTTAAAGCACGAAGATGCTCCTCAACAAGTTGACATGCCTCTCCTAGTTGTTGGTTTCTAGAAGCCAACTTCCCTTCAATGTATAAAGTGTGTTCCGATGCATCCATTGTGGCCCACTCGAGCCTCTAAATTTGTTCATTCTGAAGAGCTAACGACTCCTCTAACTGCGAGACTTATCCAATGACCTCACAATAAGGTGATTGCTGGTTTGATAACACATCTCATATCAAAGAGTATCAATTTACAAAAGTCAAAATTACAGTCAGAATTGAATAAGAGATATATGCAAAAAAAACACTGTTATATTTACCATGCCTTGAAGTGGGAGATCTCCTCGACGTGATATAAAGGCAGACTAGAACTAGTCAAGGGTTGTAAAAGAAAAGATAGATGGTTAACACAAACTTTCAAGTCAACAATTGTGCTATAAAAGTAAATCCAAATTTGAGAAATAAAGGCCTGCAAACACTCAACTTCCTCATTCAATTCGGTAACACGCCTCACCAGTCCTCGCTCATGTTGACTATACTCATCTGTGGTTCTCAACTGCAAGGGGTAAGTTCAAATATGTTATCCATGCATCACAATTTGAAACATAAAGTTAAATACTTACCATAATCTTTATTTGTATTTGATGGGAGTGGATGGACTCTTATAATTCACCCATGTCATCACTACCACATCAGGAGTGATGTCACCCATGGGAAGATTGGATTGTTCTAGAAAGTGAGAGCGATGGAAGATAATAAGCTCGCTGAATTGGACATTCATCCGTGCAACCCAAGCTAACTCTTCCTCAGTAGTCACATCAGTAGGAGTAAGGGAATCACCCCAAACCCAGTCTAGCAATTGTGGGTTGTATGTGTTGACCCAATGGTAGAGATGCTCACCTCCTCCTCGTGTCACACGCTAGACCGGAATGGATGAGTCTAGGGTTGAATATGATGATGCCTCAATTGACAGAGTGTTTTATTGATATGCTAAAAGTGACAATGATTCCAGTAGTGAATCCAGATATCTCAATCAAAGACAACCTAGTTACGGACTGTCTTAGGAATATCCTCGTTCTTTCCTTTTGCATATGGACGCCAGATCACCTAAAATGTAGAAAATGAATCCATAAATAAGGAATTCAATAAATATCAAAGGAGCCATGTATACGAAAAGAGACTACCTAAGTAGGGACTAGCATCTCAAAGAATAGATGACCAACATAACAGTGGTCAGTGACTCCCTTAGGTATGCGATTAGCCTAACCTAGTATAGCTCTTGTAGAAAAGGCATCCCTATCGCGAGGACCGAAGGTGGGATAGGCCTCATAAATGTTAAATAGTTCCTGTGACCATGCTGGTGGAACCCTACACGACTCTCCCTTACCGAGTGCGTGGAAACACACGAGGAAGACCCGATATGGTCACGGTGAAGATGGTAAATTTGGACAAGAAGACTAGACTCGGAGACATCAAGGAAAGATAAGAAAGGATAAGGAAAAGAGTCGCCACCTAGTCTTTTAATGGAAAGACGAAGAAAACCAAATACACAAGAATACCAAGAAGCAAACGGGATGCAAAAAACATGTGTGCTCCGTGCCTAATGAATATGATGCACAAAATGAATGCGGGCCAGAGAAAGGGTAAGGATTCTGGTTACGCATGGGGAAGGGGTTAGGCATCCCCATACGTCCGAGAAAACTCGGTCTTTCTAGGTTTCCTGCTTGTCAATGGTCAAATGGGTATGTGCTTGCTTATTCTGAATGTTTATGCTAATGATGACTGAAAACATGCCAAATCCAAGAGAAGAAATGAAATAAAGAGAAAAAGTTAATCCGAGGGTCTAATGTAGGAATTGAGAATGCCGTTTTACTGTATGTCCTTGGGTGATGAGGAAAATCGTGAAAATCGAGAAATCTTCGGAAAGTACCTCGCAAATTAGCGAAAGTTGGGATAAATCCAAGAAAATTAAATTGGGTAAAATAATCCTCATTCGGGACACTGTCGGCTTTGTGAAGTCTTTTACTGTACGTCCTCGGGCGATGGAAAGCTAAATCAAGTCAAATGACAAGAAAATCGGAAAGAATCTGGAAAACGACGAGAAAACTAAGCTCGCAACGAGTCAGAAATGCATGTGCAATGTAAAAAAGAAAAAGCAAGAAAATTGCATGAAAAAGTGCGACAAAATGTATAAAATGCATGTGTGTGTAAAAAAAGGAATTCCATGGGCCTTTGTGCAAAAAAAACCTAATTCTGAATAAAAATTGAAATTCTGAAGTCCAAATCATCAAAAAATACATAAGAAAACACATTTTATGCAATTATGAAGAAATCTGGGGTCAAACGTGCAAATATGCGCATTTCTGGCCAAATTGATGTTTCCTAGCGGTTAAAATGCAATTTTGCCACTAAAACATGCATTTAATGCAATTCAGTGGAAATTTAGGCTAAAATATGCAAGAAAAAGGATTTAAGACAGTTTCAGGGGCAAAATAGTAAATTTACCCTAGAAAACAGGCATGCTGTGTGATATCTGTAAAGTGTGGAGGTTTAAATGCAATTTAACCAGAAAAACAATGTATTCAAAAGATTTCAGAGAAGTTCAGGGACTAAAATGCAAATTAACCAAAGAAAATATGCATTCTGGAGAGTGTTAGTAAAGTTCAAAGGTTAAAATGCAATTTACCCAAAGAAATATGCATTCTGTGTTTTTTAATGAGGTTCAGGGGTTTAAATGCAATTTAACCAGTAAAATATGTATTCAGAAAGATTTCAGAGAAGTTCAGGGTCCTTTATGCAAAAATATTGGATTAAAATGCATGAAAAGAAACTCTGAGGGTTTTTGTTAAACTTTTAAACCTAGAAAACATTATTTTGAATGTTCAGAGAGCATAATGCAATATTTTCAGTTAAAACTTTATTCAAACGAATTAAGAAAAATGAGCAAGGACTTAAGTGTAAGAAGATGACCTATTTGTAATAAACAAAAGGACTTAAATGCGACAGACAGAAAGCTTTAGAATTTTATTAAAATAAAAAAGTTTTAAATTGTTTTTAAAAAGAAAAGGTAGCTGCGGCCGTCGGCGATGGAGTTCCGCCGTCGACAACCGCCGGAGAGGCAATCAGAGGCTTTTCCGTGTGAGAAGCAAGAAGAAGAGGAGGGGAGAAGATCCAACGGCTTGGATCAAGGTCCAACGGTGGGAGTGAGCCTCCCACCTACCTCATCGTCGAGGCACTCCTGCGACGGCGTCGGGGAAGAAGAGAGCTCCAAGAGGGTTGTGGCGCGGCGCTTAAGGATCTAGGAGGCTTGGAGGCAATGAGAAGAGTCCTTTCCCTCTTCTAGAAGTGAGAATGGGGCACTTCCTCCATCCTCGAACCAAGCTCACTGTCGACGTGATTCTTCTCCAGCGATCTTGACTGCGACGGTTGTCCAGGGCATGTGGCGTGGACTAAAGGCTCAGGAGTACTTGGGACGCACTGTGGAGCGTTTCTGGAAGCTCGGAGTGGCTGGAGGCGTGGCGTCTTCTCTGAGAACAGTCTTCTTCTTTGGCTCTGGCAGGACGTCGTGATTTTGACGAGGTTCTGACAGTGGCCTCCGGAGGTAGCGGAGCGGCGCGCGGAGGAGTGGATAAGCAGGAGGGAGGTCCATGGAAGAAGATCCAGGGCTATGGGGCTCGAATCAGCTGGTGGATTCGCGCCTCCACCTGGGCCACCGGAAAATCACTCCGGCGAGGCCTGAGAGCTCAATTTCGACCAGAGGAGACCTCTGGATCTACTGGAATCAAACCAGGAAGATAGGGAGAGACCTAGGAGAGCATATCTAACAATAATTGAGGCCAGAAAAGAGCGTTTCTGGTCTGGCTGTGGCGCGGGTGATCAGAGCTTGTTGAGGAAGGCGTTGGGGTAGGTTGGAGCGTTTGGAGCAGCACGACGGAGTAACGCTGAGCTCTAGGATCTCTCCTCTCTCCCTCCTTTTTTTTTCCCAATTCCTCTCTATTCACCTCCTTTTATAGGTGAGGTCCACGGCTGCCGTAACAATCCACCACCACTTCTAACATAACCTAACGACACCTAACCATCTAACCAACTTCCCAACAGACTAACAGTCCCTAACAAACTAACGTCCTAACAACCTGCTGTTCTCCACGCTCCACCCTGTCCCTTTGCTCGTCGATAGAGATCAATGGCGGTTCAGGCTTACAGCGACGCGTCTGGTGGCTCTAGTTCGAGCATCAAGTTGCGGGAAATGGCTACAGTGATTGCTAGGCTCATGCAGAAGCTAGGTAAAGGATGGGTTGTTGGTGATGTTGGCTGGATTCGTGAGAAGAGAGGGGAGAAGGAATGGGTGTTGGGTTGGAAGAAGGAGAAGAAAATGGGTTGAGGAGTTGTGGGCTTTTGTGGGCCTAAATGGGTTTGATGGGCCTTAGTGAATTAAAAAGGCTTAAAGGGCCTATGTGGGCTTTATGGGCCTAAGTAGACTTCCATGGGTCTTGATGGACCTATGTGGGCTTTGTGGACTTTCATGGGTTTTAGTGGACTTCATGGGCCTTGATGGGCTTTGGTGGATTCAATAGGATTTGCGCATGTCCAGTGGGGCTGCATGGTGCGTCTGTCTGGTGTGTCTGTGAAGTGCGTCTGTCTGGTGTGTCTGTGAAGTGTGTCTGTGAAGTGTGCCTGCCTGGTGCGCCAGAGATGTACCCCTGCATGGCCTCGGATCACAACTCAGACCATTTACTGTTGGGTTTGGCGTTCTTTGTCTCTGGGATTAAACCAGGGTTTAAGTTCATTTGTGATTAAAATCTCAGCTACCACAATTCCAGCCTGTAGACCTACAAAACTGGGGTGTCTACAGTCCTATACCCACGTTTGCAAGTAAAAGGAGGACAAGTCATCAGTCAAGTACACAGAGAAGTATATACTGAAGCTTAATGAAGAGCAAAAAAGTCTATATATACCAGAAAAAATAGGAGGTTCTCGCCTAACTGAGGATAGCTACTATTTGGAAATCTAAAGAGGATCAAATATAGGTGAGACAAATACAAAAAAAGGATTTGAAAATACGTAGAACAAGATGTGTTTGGGTATACACGGTAGAAGTAGAAGCACACCTAGGGCACACACACAACTTTAGGGTCTTCAATACATCAGTCGGCATAACGGTAGCCTAGAACATCACCAAGGCAGCATGGAGCTATGCAAGGCCGCTGATTGTCCTAGAACTTGCTAGCAATCGACAATTGGACTGTCGGTGGAAGGGAAGGAGGGCCTGGTGGGGGGTAGTGAAGGGAGAGAGAGAGAGGACCATCAGGTGATGGAAAGGTGGTTTCGATGACTGGTAGGCACTGGGACGTCGGTGATAGTGGGTTTTTTTCTTTGAAGTGGCTAAACCCTACATATCATATAAGATTAGGGTAAAGAATAAGGATGAATGCATACTATGAGAAAGATTACATATATATAAGGGACATCCATCATATAGATATCTAATAACCCATCTAACTCATATACATAACTAATAATATATCTAACAGTGTACATCTTCTGAATTGTGGGTTTTACATAGACACCTTATTCAAACATGTCTATTTACATACAGCCACTGGAGGCCCATAATCACTATAATGTCAATGTCATTTAGACTCTTGCAGGCTTGAGTAGTTGAGTTCCTTACATATGTAATACTAATCTTTACATATATACTCTTGACAACCTCATATCTGTAACATTGTATTCAAGTTATCCTTTCATATTGAGCAGATACTCTTGCAGACTTGAGTTCTTAAACCCAAAACCCTAAACACTAGTAATTTTATTCAAAAAAATAACTTAAATTACCAAATAAATGACAAGCGTAAGTAAACAAATAAGTACCTAAATGATCAAATTATGTCAATGACAATAAGTAACGTAAAAAGTTTTTAAACAGCATTTAAACAGTCATTTTTTCCTCTTTTTTTTTTGAAACAATGGTTGTATGCATGGTTTTGAATTTCGAGTAACATCGCTAGAATGCCAGCAATTTACATCAGGATTTCTAACTTCTGATGTGATATACCACTGATAATCTCAATAGATATCTGAATGCATCCTATATTGGAAAGATTGAAGTTTAATATAAAATCGATGTTTTGAACCATAATTGTACGTGAAACACTTATTTTGAATCCCATGCTCATCATCCAATTATGGTAGTAGTGTAGAATTAAACATCGATTTTGTGTTGAACCTTGGTCCGATAAAAATAAGAAACGTGTTAGATATCGGTAGAAATATCGGTGGAAATATGGTAACTTTTTGGAAGTTCATGAAAATGATTACAAAACTTTGAATTTTGATTTGAAATTCTAGGATAAGTTAAAATAAGCAATAATTTACACCTTAAACTACTTAGATTAGTTTCTTCAATATGTATCACATTAAAATATAGTAGATGGGTTTAATATAAATATCGTGAAGTATAAATAATACGTAAAAATACTTAATAAATGTTTAAAAACAAAAGTACTCAGAAAGATTACCTTATATATGCTTAATACCATGAAAAATGCCTTGGTCAATCAAAATATTCTTTTTTTACATCAATTATGTTGTGTTTTTGATGAATTTCTTACGGAACTTGGGATTATCTCCACAACACGTAGTTGTTTTAAGACATATGACTATAATATATTTGATATTCATTAATGTAAGTATTATGACACTGGTAGTTGTATTAGGAATTTTATTAGTGGATATTATGGAATTATATATGTTGACTAAGGAATTTCTTGAGACTGTCGTGTGTGTAAGAATGACAGGAAGGACGTTTAGGTGGTTGTTCTTTGTATTTGTGTTGTAAGAGGTGCATAATAAAAGAACAAGCTTATATCCCATCGAGTTTGTTCGCTTGGAGTATAAGAAGATATGATTTTTGTTGAATCACTTTTAGTGTTATAGTCTATTTGTCCAACAGAATTACCTCTATAAGAGTTATAATCATAAGGATATTTAAGATCATGAATACCTAAAGAGTCAAATGAGTTAATAAAGATTCTCTTATATAATTATTTCAAGAGTCTTCATTTAGTTGTTGATCACGACGATCTCTTCGTCGATGTTGAATTTCTAGTCGGACGTGTGACATGTGTGAAGACATCTTCTTTTGTAAATGGGTTAAATGATCTCTAAGTCTCTCTCTGTTCTTATAGCTCTTCTATTGTAGTAGGGTTACATCTTCAATGTCACCATCATCGTTGTTTGGTGGTTGTGTCATCATCATCATCAGTGTTACTGTTATCCTTTAAGTATGGAGTATTTCCACAAGAGTGTCCTTATGAGCTCATCTATTTCTCTACAGCGATGTCCATTTCATTAGTAAATCTAGAACATGGTCTACTTTGCTTCTCATCTAGAATTGATTTTTTTATTTGCTTGCAACCATTAAAGTATAGGATCATCTTCTTCGCCTTCATTATAAATATATGTAAGATCTATTAGGTCCATGTAGTCTTTATTTTCTTCCTCTTTGATATGCTTTATTTTTAGCTACCAAGTCATGTTGTAATGTACAAATACCAAGTAATTTAACCTTACAGTGTCTAATCTATTTCTTCTTTTTTTATGAATCAGGTTGAATGTATTTTAATTTTGTTTACAACCAGGTGTTACTGTTGTTTAAGATAAAATCTTTATAATAATATTTATCAAATTTGGGACATTTGTTTCATTTAATATCCATTATTCACTTGAAATCATGGTACTAAATGTCTACGCGTGTCACCGAAATTTCTCCGACACGTGTCTTATTTTCAATTTACCGACATAACTCCGACACGATATCGAAATGGAAGTTTTTTGAACAAATGTAAATTTTTTTTACCGTGTTTCCACCGACACAATTCCGACATACCGATATTATTTTTCAACTTATCGAAGTCCGACGTGAAATCGACATTTAGAACCATACTTGAAATATGATATTTAGTTATTAGCTATATTATGGATTAATATTATGAAATAAACGAAATGATATTAAAAATATTAGTTAGAATTATTGTGTCACGAGAACGCATTGTATAAGATTTTTCAAATGACAAAAGTTCATCATGAAAGTACTTTATTTCATTGAAAACTTGTATTTGAACATTGATATTAAACTAATTTTTTGATCACATAGTTAATAGATATTGATAAATCAGTACGACTATCAAGTTGATAATTGTATTGGAATTGCAGATTCAAATAATATGATACATTGATAAAAAAACTTATTTAGTAAACAATTGTGTAATAAATGAGACATAATGATGAAAAACATGAATATACATGTTAAAATGCTTATTAGCTTCTTGTAAATGATGAAGAAGTATATTAGATCATCTATCGTCTATAATTTTAATATATGTCTTAGATGATCTATATATTATATTAGTCACAGCATCTTTCATCAATTTCATAGTCTCATATAAGAAATATGTGGTAAGTTTTTTATCACCATCCATTAAGTGAATGACATTCGAAACTAATTTCATAATATTTACAATTTTTCGACAATTCTCTCAAAAATGTATATTATTTATAATTAAATTTATTTTCTTACCAATTAGACTTTCATTCTTATGGTATTTGTACCATTGTGCCGAATTAAACATATATTTTAGTTCATTTCTTTGATCAAGTATACTTTAGAGACTAATATAATTTATTTCAAATCGGGTGACTTTTGGACGAATCAAATCACTATCGTTATACTCAAGTGACCTCATTAAAGCAAGCAAAATGAGTAATTGTAAATAAAATTTGTTACAATCTTTGCATTTCTTATTGTCTTTTCTATCAATTTCGTCTTCCTGAAGTCCTTAAGTATTAGATCAATATAGTGAGCTACATATGATGCCTAATATATATCATATTTTTTCATAATTCTGGAATTTGTCTTTTTAAAATTACTTTCATTATAAGTTACCATTTGCGTCATGTTTACTACTTCTATTTATTTAATAACATCAGAAGTATCAATAGATTTCAAGAAAATTATATACCCATCAAAGTAAATCATGAAGTTACTGATTTATTTCCTTGTGGTACTTATCCAACCATCACACATGACAGTCACCTTATAGGTTGGTCATTGCTGTTTCAAGTCATTAATATAGGTTTTTAATTCTTCCTTCTCTACTTTAAGGTACTTGTTTATGATTTTGTGTTTAGTTGATGTCTTTACTTTCGTACCTTCTTTTGTTGCAACATTAAGTATATATTACACATAAGGTACCTTTGCTTTTTTTTGCGAGGATAACATTAAAGAATATATATTTTGCTACAGTTTGATCAACCTTTTCTTGGTATTTCCAAACATATTTTTAATTGTCTTTAGCTTTAAGGCTTCCTTTCTAATTGTAGTTGTATCTAGATTGTCGTATATTTAACTATATGTTTTGAATATTCTAGGAATGCTTTTACCTTTATCCTTCTATGTAATACCACTACCGCTGTCATTTCACTTCTTTTGTAAGTTTGGGTACTATCTAACTTATGGAATCTTTCAATTTACTCTTTATGCCATCTTTCATTTTTAGACTTCATTATTGCTTTTTTGTGCATTTTTCTGTCTTCGAAAGTGTCACAGTCTACAGAATAAATTATATTATTATTTGAATTTGATATGAGAATAGCATCAGAAGTATCTTCATTGAAGAGAATCATATTGAATCTTTCTTCTATTCTCTTTTTGCTACATTTCTTTGCTTTAATGTCCTTTAATAGCTTTCTCATTTGAGTAGAAACTATAAATGGACACGATTTACACTTAACTACATTGCTGTATCCGTCAACAAGGTATTGCTTTAATCTTGTTATTTCTCCACTCTTTATTTGTTTGTCACAATATTTGTATTGTATTTTTTGTCTATTATTGTCAATAGGATATACATACAACTAACTTGGGTTATTTAAATGTCCTTACATCATTACGACCTCTACTAGTTTTAAAATCGTGAGAAATTTGGCATTATGAAGGCTAAAAATAAAAGATAATTGTCATTAATTTAATGAAATAATACATTCAAATATTTCTTGATTTTCTACATATTTTAAATTTTTTTTTACAATCATTCCTTATTTTTTTCCCATTTTTCCTGATTTTTTTAATTAGTTACGAAATATTCTCAATTTTTTAAAAATTATACAAATTTATTGATTATACACAATTATTAGGTTAGGACTATGTATTATTATGATAGATCTATCATTTATGTAATAAATATGAAATATTATTTGGTTAAATCTTGTGTTTTTTAATTAATTACGAAATAAACATGAAAATTCCTTAGATCTATATAAAAACCTTGGATTTATGCAAAAACATGATTATTAGGTTAAATCTATATATTATATAAATAATTTATATAATTATATATCAAGTTATTAACATCAAGATTCAAAATAATAAAATAAATTTGAAAAAACCTTAGATCTATGTAATATTGTGCTAGATCTAACTAAGATCTAGGTTTTTACCTAAGATCTACATGTGAACTTAAAAAAAACATGAAATTGCATGCAAAAATCTAAGATTTAGCTTAATAAATTGAGGAAAGATGAGGAAATAGATTATACATTTATACCTTAAAGAGGAAGATGAGAGAAAATAGAAGTTGAACCTTAGATCTATGTAATATTGTGTTATATCTAACTAAGATCTAGGTTTTTACTTAAGATCCACATGTGAATTAAAAAAAAACATGAAATTGCATGCAAAATTCTAAGATCTAGCTTAATAAATTGAGGAAAGATGAGGAAATAGATTATACATTTATACCTTAAAGAGAAAGATGAGAGAAAATAGAAGTTGAAGAGAAATTCAAGCAACCTTCGTCTTTGGAAGCTCCACCGGACCTGATGACTGGAGATGCAGGAAGCAACCTTGCCACCTTTGCGGGGAGGAGAGGAGAGGAGAGAAGAGAAATGGAGGATGTTGCAGGCTGCAGTAAAGACAGAGGAGATGAGAAAGTTAGCTGGACAACTGAAGAATGAAGAATATCAGGGAAAATGGCCCATGTCTTGCGTATCAGTGGGTTTGAATGGTGTGTCGGCTGACATGAGTTCAGCTCAGTTCAAAAAATCCACTGAGTCGACTGGCACGGACCAACTCGCTGATACAAGTCAAACTCAACCCCAACATTTGGTACTTCGCAATTTACAATACCATATTGTGTCCCCAACTTAAGCAAACCAACACGTGTCAGTGATATTTCACTGACACACATCAAAGTTTGATCCTATGGGTGGTGGGACCAGATGATTTCTGGATCTTGGAAGATATATTTTGGCATTAAGTTGTACTAAGCTTTTAAACTTCGTTAATTGTTTTAGTTCTGTTATCTGTGATATTATTTGAGGTGCTTGGACTTGGAAGTGGAGAACTGGAGAATATAAGGAGATGGAATAGACTAGTCGTTGAAATTTTTCTTGATTGCTACTATTTTTTGGCTTAGGGTTTTATGCCTTTATTTTTTGTTTGAAGGTTTGCAACTAAGTTAATGTGTTGTCACTATCGATGATACAAGTGTTTTTCGGAACAGCATTTTTGTGAAAATGTTTTTCATAATATCTTATGTGGTTGCTCAGGACTAGTTTGTTGAGGACCAACTAGGGACTGGTCAGTCGAATTAAACATAGTGTTTCTAATAGATACATGGTCTGATAAAATTTAGGCATACATTTATATGTAAAAATACCAAAATATAAGGCCAAATGCAATCTTGCCATAAAACTTGAAAGGAAGATAACTGAGTTTTTTCTTTGCTAATCAAAGTGAACATGAGGCTATAAATGCAACTTGCTTGCTTGTATGGAGGTAGATTACATTTGGAAGAGAAATGATATATATTTTTATCTCATAAAAAGTGAAATCAAGTTAACTTGGACGGTGGACACTCAACTTGAATACATATTGCTAAACTTTCATTAAATAGAGATATACAACTAGTAGTTTGATTGTTATTTTTTATCAAGTAATTTCCCTGCTGCCTTCATTACGGAAATGGATATGAGCATGCATAGCACTGGTACTTTATAGAGTGGCACCAAATTCAACGTTTGTATGGCACTAAAATTTGCAAATACATATAAATTGCATGGTAGAACACAAACCATACATATATACTTCTAATTCTGGGTCAGGTGA
>JAMKQA010006651.1:0-26157 GCA_024699735.1 Posidonia australis
ATGCAAATTTCTCTTTGCAAAACATTCACAAAAACCTCTTTTCATTCATAAAAATCCTTTACAAAACACATGCATCATGCATCAATTCATACCTGTGGTCTTTAAACCCACACAAACTCTCATGGTCTTGCACCATGCATTCCACCCCACACTGGGTCCACATTCATATACATGAGCCATAATTTCTATCTTTTCATAGAAAACATCATTAAAATTAGCATATTTGCATGCCCCACATTTCATGTAATTTCCATGCAATCTATACATTCATCATATATTTAACCATAATTTATCATCATTTTTATGCATTTATTCAAGCAGTTCAGGGCTCAAAATCGGCATACCGTTTTCCACTTCGGTATGCCGAAATCCCCTGATTCGGCATACCGAATGGAACTTCAACATACCGAAATCTCCTGATTCGGTATACCGAAATTCTTCGGTATACCGAATCCCTGTCAGATTTATCATACTATAGTGAAATGGTCGATCGATTTCCTCCATTCGTTCGAGGTCCAAAACGCAGGTCACTGCCTAGGGCAATTCGGTATGCCGAATCCAATTCGGCATACCGTTTTCTACTATTGCAGAAAACTCCCTAGGCCACCCTCCTCCTTTTCTCCCCCAAGTGGGAGTAAGGATCAGACCTATCAAACATGCTAATAAAAATCTCAATAAAACACGGGATGTAGACCTCCAAGTCTACTTCAAAACCCCCTAAACAAATCACAAATCCATTAAGCATGCTGTTCAAACGAAAATCAACAAGGCATGAAGCTCAAATACTAACACTATAGCATGCTTCCTAAATCATCCACGAAAACCACACAAAAGCCCATAAACCAGCATGATATCAACATAAACATGCTAAGCATCACATTCTCATCATTTCTACATATTTAGCATAAATTTTCATGCATTATCTCAAATTTTTGCCCTAATTTGGCATACTCTGTAAGCAAAGAAGGAGACGAGATGGGAACGCGTACCAGGCACCGCTGAGCTCCCCGCGTGCCCAACGCGCTCCGGCGAGGCTTGGTGCAAGCTCTCCTCAGCTCACACGACATCCACTGGCCGCGCCTTTCCTCAACCTCCTCACTACCTCTCGCCCTCCCACTGGTTCTCCCCCGCTAGTAGCTCGTGGCTTCCAATCACAGCCACCGCACCACCTCCTCTTAAAGCCCTCCAGCGCGCCTGCCATCCCAGAATCCCGCCGGCGCTCACAGCTACACCAGCACTGGACGGAGGGGACGGGACGAGTAGCTATCTCCCCCCCACTAGGTCTCACGGGATCAGGGAAGAGGACGCAGTAGGTCACGGGCTACCGTTGGCTCCCCTTTGACCAGGTCGAAGCCCATGTGGCACACATGGGTCCCAAGGCACAAACAGGCCCACCAACCAACTCAAACTGAATTAACCATTAATAAATCATATACAAAAATCACAAGAAATCCATGGTTTATATAAAATGGAAAATTCCAGGCACAGATGTTACAGCAGGGGTATTGTCCAGTTGGGTTTGGAACGGAGTCCAAGACACAGTGTCGCATTTCCAGAGAACCACCCAAAAAACTAGGGGCTTGGATAGAGTCTCGTGAGGTCTGGAGTTACCATTCCCTTGTATACTTGGCGATAAGCATCCCAATGCTAAGGGCACCAATAAGATCCCACAAATCATTCAGCATGCATGCATTTCTTTCCACAAATATCATCCTAAAAGTGTCGCTGTGTACTATCCGGTTCTCTTAGCTAGGATGTGACAACAACTTTCAGTCTAAGAGAATCAAGAGGACATCGCCTAAACTAGGGGCATGTAAGCTGCTCTCGTCGGTTAGGGCCACTTATGTCAAGCCAAGGGCATGTCAACTATCCTATGGTTAGACACACTAAGCCAATGCTCGATCAGGGGCATGTCAGCTGCTCTGTAGATCGAAGATCCCGATAATCTGTCGGAAGGCACAGTCATCAAATAATCCCAATCCCCCAGGGTTGATGGTCATATCTCATTACTTGGGTACCTGGTCAAAATTGGTTGATAACCAAGACCTCCCCTTAGGGTTGTGCACAAGATTTAGTCTGTTTAGCAACTCTTTGTTCAGTCAATTGTAGTTTGCAGCTTTAGGCCAGTTTCTCTGATTCTTACAATACCATTGCACTGTATCTTTTATCTATCTACTTTGATTTTGCTAAGTGCTGTTGAACGAAGCAAAAATGAAATCTGTTTCTAAAACAATGTTTTAAGCATGTCCTGCAAGAGATCGTTTACCCCTTCTGAGGAGTCTCGAGCCAAGAAAGCTGAAGCGCCATATAAATCATGGGTTTCCCTACAATGGTCGTGCCCATACATTGCTTAGATGTTCTCCAAGCATGGATCAAGAAGTTGACTGAAAGTGATCACGACAAGCTACGGATTTGGGGAATCTCTTCAAAGCTTCTAGATATCGCAATGGTGGAGGTTTCTCGATACTTTCTGTATGCAGCTGCTCGATTCTGGAAACCAGCTCATCATGTATTTTGCTTTGGGAGAGTCGAATTGACCCCAACCTTGGAAGAGGTCCACAAAATATGTTGTCCACAGAGGTTCCTGGGACCCACCATGTTTATGAGGCACGATGGGTATTCTTCAGTCTTGAGTAAGCTAACTGGCCTATCAACCAATGATTGTGGTCATCAGCTCATCTGTTCAAACGGAAATTCTCCCATGCTACAACTAACCTACTTTGACAAAGTAGCCGGAATACGTGCCTCCCTAGGTGACGAGCTTTCGTTGAAAGGCTTTGTTGTCTGCTTCCTGGGAGAATTGATTTTCAGCCATGGCTGGATGATTGTAAACATTGAAGTCGCTGAGATTGCTTTGGCAGTTGTTACCTGACAAATAGATTTAGTTCCAGTCATCTTGGCAGAAACTTCCCAAGCTCTGGACCGATCACTGCGTCGCTGCCGACACTGTTATGGCTGTGGAGCTTTTGTACAGGTATGGTTGGCTACACATCTGGGTGTAGTATTCTTATGCCTGCAACGATCAGCCTTCAAATCCTACTGTCAAAGTGGCCATGCGCGCACGCTCACCTCAGTTCAAATGGAGTACGAGCGTTTAGAAAGCTTGACAGAACAGAAAATCATCTGGCGCGTTATTCCTTTGGCTACGCATAACTTTGAGGCCTTCTTCAACACAGCTAACATACAACTTATTGTCTTGCTGGGGTTGACAGGTGGAGTTGAATATCACCCAGTCCGTGTCATGCGGCAGTTCGGTTACCAACAAGATGCCTTTGTTCAGGGGCAAATGCCAGCATAGTTCCAAGAATACCCCCTAAGCACTTATACAAGGACTAAGGAGCTCTCTCGCCTGCTCAGTGGCTCCATACGGTCGAAGGATCTTATAGTCATAGAGGGGAAGAGTTGCACGGAAGAGTTGCACAACAGAGTATGAAGCCGAAGTCGAAGAGGCCTGGCCAATCTGCAGCGCCGTCTTGAGCCGTACACTCTTTGCCAAAGCCTCGGCCTCCAAGAGATCCAGAGATGATGTAGATTCTTAACAGTCATGTCATGTTACTAGCTCTTTGCAAGCTTAAATACATGTAATCACTCCGTTGACTCTGGTAATAAAATTCATCAAAACATTTCTGGCCAACTTGTTTGATTGCTTATGGTTGATGCAGAACAGAAACCGCCATCGCGACAGCATGTGCATGACTAGTGTAGGATTCTACTTTCTTTTGCCTATCGGCTTGGCACTGGGGACCACCAGATAATAGTTGAGTATCTCGTTTTATTGCCCTAGCTTGGACGAATGAAGTCTTCACAACTTCTATGCCAGATAGGGCGAAACTGCCCCTTTCGCCATTGAATTCTGATCCTAATCGACGGATTCAAGGTCTCCTTTATTCATCTTGTCTAGAGTACCTGCCCAGAGTCTAGGGGTTCCCATCGAAGGTTTGGTCCATTCGGACGAATCTTGTGCCCCCATTCACCTTTGAATTTCTGTCCTAATCGACGGATTCAAGGCCTCCTTTTTACATCTTGTCTAGACTACCTGCCCGGAGTCTAGGTGTTCCCATCTAAGGTTCGGTCTATTCGGACGGATCTTAGTGCCACCCCTTTCGCCTTTGAATGTTTCCATCCACGGTTCGGTCTATTCAAACGAATCTTGATGCCACCTTCCCATCCAAGGTACAGTCTATTCAGACGAATCATGGTGACACCTTCCCATCCACGGTTTGGTCCATTGGGACGAATCTTGGTGCCACCTTCCCATCCAAGGTTCGGTCCATTTGGATGAATCATGGTGCTTCCCTTTGCCATATTGTCTAGACTACCGACCGGAGTCTAGGTGTTCCTATCCAAGGTTCGGTCCATTCGAACGACTCCTGGTGCTACTCCTTTTGCCTTTGAATTCCACTCCTAATGGACGAAATCAAAGCAAACTATTTGCCACCTTCCTTTGGGCTGGTATCCCGAACTACCCGGGCAATCCTTGTGATGCCTGATGGATTCCCCACTCTCCAGATTTCTTTCCTTCTCTTGGGCTAGTAGTCCGAAATACCTGGATGACTCCCATTACCAGTCACTTTTCAGTCGGCAAGCACCGTGAGTCTTGTCCATCGCTTTTCTCGACAAGTGTGATAGCCGGTCATGTCTTCTAGGAGCTGATTGGTCGTCAACTTGCCAACCTGTAATTTATATTTGTTTCTCTAATGTTGGCTTCGGCTATGGTGACAGGACCTCTGGTGCATCCACCGACTGGTAGCTAGTAGCTAACTCTTTTTTACGGCTTCAGGCAGGGTGTCTTTGTCAACCCTGAGCATCGGTCTCTATTCCACTCGTCCTCCGACCTGCTCAGGGAGGGGCATCTGTAGACACCCCAATTTTGCAGGTTTGCAGGATGGAATTGTGGTAGTTGGGTTTTTAATCACAAATGAACTCAAACCCTGGTTTTGTCCCAAAGCCAAGGAATGCCAAACCCAACAGCAAATGATCTAAGCCGTGATCCGGGGCTATACAGGCGCACCTGTCTGGTGCACCTATCAGGTGCACCTGCCTAGTGCACCAGATAGGTGCACCTCTCTGGAACACCAGACAGTCGCATCTTTATGGCGCACCTTACAACTGCACTAGACAGGCGCGCCTGGTCGGTTCCCTCATCGCGACTATCAATCGCTGTCAATGTTTGAGCAGGCAGCAGGGTGTGTGGGGGACAGCAAGGTTGTTACAACTGGTTAGTCTATTAGGAGGTTTCTTAGTTTGTTACAGAGTTGGTTAGTTGTTAGGATTTTCTTGAATTTGTTACAGGTTGTTATAGCTGTCGGAGCTTCACCTATAAAACAGACGGTAGTGTGAAGTGTCGAAAAAAGAGAGATAAAAGGAGAGTGGGAGAAAAAGGAGAAAGGAGTCAGAGAGAGTTCCAGGAAGAGAGAGGAGGTTTGTGGAGGTGAGAAGCCAAAGTTTTCAGCCACTTCCGGCAAGCTCCGACCATCCAAACACACAACTAGACCAGGTACACACCCTACTGAACTCAATTCCTGTTAGAAATAGTCCCCTAGGACTCCATCTGCCTTCCTTGATTGATTCCAATAGGGCCAGAGGCCTCCTCTGGTCGGGATCGGCCCCTAGGCCTCGCCGAAGTCGTTTTCCGATGGCTTAGGTGGGGGTGCTGGTCTAGGGCTTGTCCCTGGTCCTAGAAGCTTAGGTCCTCCTCTCCTGGCATCCCTCCTTCTTAGCCACCTCTTTGCGCGCCGCTGCACTGCCTCCCGAAGCCACCACCAGAACATCGTCGTATTTGCAATGTCTTGCCGTCGCCGGGGAAGAAGACCGTGCATAGAGATTGATCGCGTGTCTCTAGCCCTGCCGTGCTTCTCCAATCATCCAGAAATGCTCACGACACTCCTCCAATGCTTCGGAGTAGCCTAGACGTCTTCTCGAGCCTAGGATCACTCCTGCAACCTCGCTCGACGAAGGAGACGATAGCGGCAGCAGGTGGAACCCAACTCTGTGGAATCTTCATCCATTTTTGACCTCTGAAGGAAGGAAAATGTTCCTCTCGACGTCCTGCAGCCTCCAGGAGCTCAAAGACACGCCCCGCAGACCTCTAGTAGGCCCTTTCTTCTCCGGCACCGTCACCGGAGTGACTTGACGGCAAGGGAGGTGGGAGGCCCACTCCTGTCGTTGAATCCCTGATCCAAACCATTGGATCTCTATTTCTCCTCCCCTTTTTGCTTCCCGTGGGAGTCTGATCCTAGATCAGGCCATGGGATAGCCTCTAAGTGTCCTCTTAGTAGTCGTCGATGGCGGGGGTTTGTCGTCGATGGCCATGGTTTCTTTTTTCTCTTTTAAAGAACAAAAATAAGTTTTCTTTGAATTAATCTCTGAAACTTTTGTTTTGTTTCATTTTGGTCCTTCTGTTCTTACAAGTAGGTCTATTCTCTTACAGTTATGTCCTTGTACATTTTTCATTAAATTGATTGAATAACGTTTTAACTGGAAATATTGCAATGTGCCCCCTCAGCTTACCTAATAATATTTTCCAGGCTTAGGAGTTTGATAAAAACCCCTAGAGTTTCTTTCCATGCATTTTAATCCAATATTGTTGTATTAGCAAACCTGAACTTTTCTGAAATTATTCTGAATGCATGTTTCTCTGGTTAAATTGCATTTTACCCCCTGAACTTTACAGATTTCACACTGAATACATGTTTTCTAGGGTAAAATTACTAAATTACCCCAGAAACTTTCTGATTTCAACATGGATTCTTTTTCTTGCATATTTTACCCTGAATTTCCATAGAATTGCATTAAATACCTGTTTTAATGGCAGAATTGCATTTTGACTCCTAAGAACCTTCTAATTTGACTAGAAATGCACAGATTTGCACATTTGATCTCAGATTTCTTCAAAATTAATGAAATGTGTTTTTCTATGTATTTTTGATGAATTAGCTCCATAATTTCAGCTTTATTTCAGAATTTTGGTTTTTTGCACAAAGGCCCCTAGAATTTTCATTTTTACACTCTTACATGCATTTTGCACATTTTGCTGCTATTTTCCATGCATGTTCTCTCGTGATTTCTTCTTTACATCGTGCATGCATTTCTAACTCTTTTCAAGCTTGGTTTTCTCATTTCTTCCGATTTTCGTGTTTTTAGATTTAATTTGGCTTTCCATCGCCCGAGGGTGTACAGTAAATTCAACAATGCCGACATTGTCCCGAATGAGGATTATTTTCCCAATTTTATTTTCTCAGATTTCTTCGAGTTTCCGCAGATTTACATGACGCTTTCCGAGAGTTTCTTGATTTTCATGATTTTCCTCATCGCCCACGGGCGTACAGTAAAGCGACATTCTCAATGCTTACTTTTGTCCCTCGGATTAACTTTTTCCCTTTATTTCGTTTCTTCTCTTTGATTTGGCATGTTTTCCAGTCATCTTTAGCACATGCATTCAAAATAGGCAAGCAGACACCCAATAGACAATTTAGCAAGTAGGAAACCTAGAAAGACCGAGTTCCTCGGGCGCATGGGGGTGCCTAACCCCTTCCCCATGCATAACTAGAATCCTTGCCCTTCCTCTGGCCCGCATTGATTTGTACATTACATCCATTAGACATGGTGCATACATGTTTTTTTCGTCTTGTTTCCTTCTTGGTATTCTTTTGTGTTTGATTTTTCTCGTCTTTCCATTAAAAGACTAGGTGGCGACTCCTTTTCTTATCCTTTCTCATCTTTCCTTGGTGTTTCCGAGTCTAGTCTTCTTCTCCGGATTCACCATCTTTGCCGTGACCGTATCGGAACTCCTCGTGTGCTTCCACGCACCTGGTAAAGGAGAGCCGTGCAGGGTTCCACCGACATGGTCACACACTCTATGGACATTCTACACTTATTTTGACATGACTTAGATCATGCAACACTCCCATGCATGCATTTATCACATCTGGATAGGAAAATGACCAAATTACCCTTGTGCCTCCAATTCATGAGCATGCATCTCAATTTTGCACTCAGCCTTGCATAGTCCTTGTCCAAGCCATTCCTACGAATTTTTGCACATTTAGGCACTTATCCACGCATTTCATAATATTTTTCATCAAGTTTGCGTATCAGTCCACCCTATTTAGCGAGCCTACATCTCATGCCTTTCTTTCGTGGATTTCTTTCTTCACTTTGCTTTTGGAGTCTCTCATCCAATATCCGATTTTATTTTCTTTAATCGTACATCTCGGATTTTTTTATTTGATTTTGATTTCATCGCCCGAGGGTGTACACTAATTGACCGAAGGCCCACATTAGCCCATTTGCAGATTATTTCTCCTCTTTGATTTTCACAACTTTTTCCACGATTCCAAGGGCTTGGGTTGACCCGGCTTTTTACCTTTTTGATATCAGTATGGTTTTCCAAGGCGTTCCTTCCAAAAACACTGTCATTTCATGTGGTTTTCTTCGCATGGCTTTGTTTGTCTATTTTATGCGGTTTCTTTGCATTTTTTCCCATTCAAGTCTCCATGGTGTTTTCTGCGCTTCTAATGATTTGGGTCAATTGTATTTTCGATCCCTTTGACACTGGTGTGATTTTACGAGTCATTCTTTATAGAAACATCGTCATTTTATGTGAATTTCTTCACATGTCCAAGTTTGCCTGTTTTTCGAGGAATTCTTCGTAATTTTTCCATCTTGATTTCCACACTGTTTTTCCATGATTCTGATGGCCTAAGTTGTTTGCATTGATGATTTTCTAGAGGCTTGTATGATTTTTCGATCCTTTCTAGCAAAAAACGTCGTCATTTCATGTGATTTTATTTGTCGTGCTACATTTTGTGATTCCATCATTTCATGTGAATTTCTTCACAGTTTTCGCATACCATCTTGCACATCCATCCAATTTTGTCATGGCATACACATTAGCATGTTTAGAGCACGATCTAGGCTTAGCAAGCATTCATTCAACCTTTAACAAGCGATTTAGGCTAGAAAGACCAAGTTTCTCAGGCATACGAGGTTGTCCAACACCGTCCTCGTGCGTAATAGGAATCCTTACCCATGCTTTGGTTAGCAGACATCCGGCCTTCACATCTGCATCCCATGCATTCAATCTTTTGTGGTTTTCCTCGTCTTTCCCTTAAAAGACTAGGTGGCGACTCCTTTTCCTTTTTCATTTTCTCCTATATTGTGCCATCGCCATCTTAGCATGGTTGTGATCTCCTCCCACTAGCGCAACTCCTTGCCGGACACCCGGGTTGGCATGGTCACAGAACTGATGACTTCGCTGGGGAAAACCACATTTTGACTTTCAAGTTAGTCTTTTTTGCTTGCTTTGGCTTCACATGTTTGTTTGTTTGCCTTGTTGGTGATTGTTTGTTTACTTAGCATGTCTTTTGCACTTTCTTTCACGCTTGCTCTATCACTGCACTTGCATGCCACATGCTCTACCTTTTGATATGATGGCTGTTTTTTTTCTTTGCACAATCATGATACCACGATACTTGCATATGCCATGATCATGCTTTTTGCTTGTTGTTTGTTGCTTGCTTGCCTTACCTGTGTGTTTTTTTCCTTTCACACTTAACATGCTTAGGAGAGTAGAGACATGTTTGTTTCCCCCTTCTGGTTAAAATAAAACACACAAACTCAGATAACAATTAATAAGGCAAAACTAGAGACCGAATCAAACTCTCCCCCTGGTTAATAAAATGCAAGTAAAAAACACAAAAGCATATTGCATGATTGATAATATAGGACATGCATTCTTCTCCCCTGAGTCCACCTACAGTCCGTGAAGGGCATTTCTAGTAACCTGTTCTATAGCTTTGGCGTAGGACGTGTTGCTAGTTTGTCTCCCTTTGTCCGGGGTCATGTCGGTGTTAGTAAAGGGTACAACTCCATGCTATTGCAAGAGATGAGGCCACCAACGCACCACCGGTTCACTACTTGCACTTTGGTGAGGATTTAGAGCAGGGACCTTTACTTTCTAGCCTGAGTTGAAGACCTATTTACCCATGTGTGATCCCGGAGTAGACGACCTTCTAGGAAACACTTAGCTGGTGAGAGAGAGCATGTTAGTTGCATCCATGTGCATGAATGCCATTCATGCCACCATAACAATCTCCATCTTGTTGTTGGTTCTAACTCCAGTAGTTTCTTTGTCCTCAAGTAGTAGAGCGTGAGTTCCTTAGCGACTACTCAAGCGTTCCTGCCTTGGCTCTCTTGTTTGCGACGCGTCGTTGCTGATCATCTTTTCCTGAGTTATTCGTCACTTTGACGATAGCTCGTCCTAGGATTCATCCCCTTATTTGCCACCGTAGCCCCGTTCTCACACATTCCCAGTCAGCTATGGCCCAGTGCACTAGTGAATCTCTTTCCGTCGCTGCCGCTTTAGAGGGCACTTCCTTTGTGGTCCTTCCTACCCTTGCTGTGTCTTCAGCTATTCCCTCTGTCCCCTTCGTGCATCACGGAGGATCTGTCCCCCACCCTGTAGGACATCCATTGACCTTGGCCAGTTTGGAGCCAGGCATTGAGTTTATCTCAGTGACCCCAGCTCAGGTTCTAGAAGTATCATGGACGGCCTCACTTCGTTAGGTTCCTTCTCTTTTGGCACTCTACCCACTGTGGCGACACCCCTTGCAGATTCCTTGCCTCTAGGGCAACCTGCCTATGTCTCATCTGTGACTTCTGAACCTCTGACTGTGCCATCCCTTGCTGTCTCCGAGGGGTTTCCTGCTGCATAGGCAGAATATTTGCTGGTCCACGCTCAAAAGATCTAAGGCATGGCTTTTGCAATCCAGTCCACTGTAGATCCCAATATTCCTGAGGCTCCTCGGTAGCCTGCTTCAATGTTCCAAGTATCGGCATCACCACCCCAGCTCCTCACTACACCCACATTAGGTGTGACACCACTGGTTCAGACACACCACATCACTGCATAGCATTAAACTCCAACATTTGGTGGTCAACCCCTCGGGTTGGCTGGAGTGCAGCACCCTCAGAGCCTGCAGCTTGGCACCGTACCACTACAGCAACTACTACTCCCACACTCAGCACCCATTGCCACACAATTATCCATTCATCCTCCTTTTACACACCATCAGGTCCAAGCACCTTCACTTCCACAATCACATCAAGCACTTCTGCACGGATATGCTGGCCATCATGCTGCAGCACCTGGTGGCTTGATGGTGGACCCAGAGGAGCACTCAAGTGCGACCCACATAGTATATGTGGCCCTTCCCCCTGCTGCATCACCCTCGTCGGTAGCACCTCCAGATACCCTCCACGCTAGGGTGGGTGACCTAGAGAAAGTACTTCGACAAGTGCAGGGAGGTGATCGCCAACCCTACGGATTCCAGGACCACTTTTATTTCCCAAAGGCGGCATTCCCATCGTAGTTCCAAATCCTGGATTTCAAGTAGTATAACGGTAAGGGTTGCCCTATTTCACATCTTCGAGTATATTGCGGAGATCTTGCTCAGCTCTAGGCTGACGAGAGCCTATTAATCCACCTCTTCTAGAAGAGTCTCACCGGGCAGACCCTCAAGTGGTTCACGTCACTTGACATGGGCTCGATTAAGACTTGGAACGACCTCTCGCAGGTTTTCATGGACCAGTATGCCTTTAATCTCGACTTGGTCCCAAAGAGGGAGGACCTTGTCGCCACAAGACAAAATCCCCATGAGCCGTTTGGGAAGTATGTCAGCCACTAGCTTGCCCTTGCATCGCAAGTAAAAGATAAGCCCTCCGACGAGGAGTCTATCAAAATTATTATTCGAGGTGCGCAGCCGGATGTTGGGGCTCTATTGAGCATTCAACCTGTCACCACCTTCCCATCTCTGATTCGGGCAGGTGCGCCGTAGAGGGTTCCCTCCGCAGTGGTAGCTTTCCTGCGCTCGCCATTATCGCCAAACAGGCCGCATCCTCAGATCACCAGGCGAGCAGCAACACTCGCAACAGTGCTGGCACCAGTTACCCGAAGAGGCGAAATCCTCCCAAGCCTACCGTCGCCTACGTAGGGTCATCCGCCACGCCTGTCAATGTGGTGAACCAACCAAGCCTGAGTCAGTTAGTTTATGCACCTACTTCTAGGGCACCACACACACCACATATCACCACCACCGCCCAGCCGGTGTATCTCGCTGCACCAGTCCGGCAAGGATCCCGCCCAGGGCAGAGAAGGCCTCAACGTGCTGCACGACAATATACACCACTTGTTGAGCCACTAAGCTCCATCCTCCCTAAGGTGGTGTCACTCTTGAAGCTCCCGGAGATCTGCCCCTCGTCGAACCCTCTTCTGGGGTGGTACAAAACGAGTCTCTACTGCAATTTCCACTGCTACGCGTGCCACTCGACGAACAATTGCATGGCTCTTTGGAACGCCATTCAGAACTTGATTGACCGCAAGGTCATCATCATCGACACCTAGGAGGCACGCACTGCACTTGCACCACCACCTACATAGGCACAAGCACCATCGGCCTATACCAACATTGTCAACCAGCCCATGCCTACGCATGACAACTCAGCAGGCATTGGGACCTCAGGAGTCCATTTCCTCTCCACCTCTAGGTCTACGACATCCGTGGTAGACCCATCTGACCTGATACACACTGTTGATGAGCCCTTCCCCACTCATCTCTATCATTTGAGTCGTGCCAGTTCTGAGTCAATAGTCCACATGATATAGTTGACTGCGAGGGCGGAGTGTACAGCCGCACCGCCCACCACGCACTCTAGGTCACCTATTTGCTTACTAGCCCGACCCATGTCTAGTCATCCTATCCAATCTCCTTTCCGATCTCCTGTCTAGTATCCTGTCCAGCCTTCGGTCCAGCATCCTCTTGTACAACATCCTATCCAACACCCTCCCTACTCAGACCACATTTCTGTCAGTTCATTGTCGGCATCGCTGGAGCTGGTGGCACATACCCCTCTTGTCGTCCACCTGACGAGGGACACACACCGTGTACCCTATGATTATGCTGCAGAAATGTGTGCAGAAGTCACCAGGTCAGGGAGGGTGTATAGGCCACCAGCCCTAGCAGGCCAGCCTGCCTGTCCATCGTCTTCCCATCCTTAGCCAACTACTCAACCTTCTAGGACGGTCCCTGGTTCAGTCACTATCTCTTCAACCAGGCAGGAGTAGCCCTCTTCCGACATCACATCTCAACTGAAGAAGGTCATGGTTGATATCTCCATTTGGGATCTCATCCATACTTCTGTAGAACATCGAGTGGCTTTCCTCAAGGTCTTTCAGGCTGCTCACGTCTCCCCCACCATAAAACCTTCTGCTCTTGAGAATATGGTGGGCATGATTGCAGAGCCTCATGTCATTTCCTTTTCCAGCGAGGAATTGCCTCCGACAGGAGTCAATCATAACAAGCCCCTATTCATTACAACGTAATATCAGAGCTTCCGAATTCCCCTCACCTTGGTTGATAATGGTGTAGGCCTTAATGTCTGCCCTTTGCGCACAACAAACAAAATATGATTCAAAGCTGAGGATATCATACCAACTACGAAGGGAATGACGGCTTTTGATAACATGCTTCACGACGCGCTAGGGATGCTTGTTATTCCTCCCACCATAGGGCCTATAGTCTTCGATGTCGAATTTTACATTGCGGATCTGGAGCCCGCTTTCAATCTTCTGCTTGGGCGCCCTTGGCTGCACAAGCATCAGGTGATCCCCTCGACCCTCCACCGCATGGTTAAGTTCCACTAGGGCAATGACATAAGTCATGGCGGAGGATTTTGACAAAGAGAAGGATGAGTCAGTCTTTGCTGTCTCGCTCCAGATCATCCATTTCGATCCTAAACCGTCTGATGTCATGTTTCCGGTCAACCGTTTTGAGCCTGTCAATTAAATTCTGGCTCTCGAGCGTGTCAGTTACCAGACCGTTCGTGGCAATCCCCTTTAGATGATCAAGAACGTATGTTGCAAGTGGGGATACAAGAAAGGAACGCCACTTGGGCGACACGACCAAGGAATCTCTGAGCCCATCCAAGCGAAGGAGAGGCGAGAGTTTGAAGGTCTGGGATATGAATGGCAGCAGCACAAAGATGGATATTCATGCACCAGGAGGTACAAGAAGATTTATATTCCGTCGAACCTCACCAACTTTGTCAGTGCAGGGATACTTGATCCCAATCAAAGCCAGACCACTGCAAAGAGGAGCCGACACCAGATGGTGCAGCCATAGTCTCAACCGATGGTAGGTACTTTGACGACATCTACCACTGCCCTAGCAGCAAGCCCCACAACGACAGTCTTGCAAGTAGTGGCATCAATAGATCCATCAGTGCAATCAATCAGTTTTGAGCATTGTTTACGGCAGTCTCAGATCCAATCAGCAGAGGTCCACAGTCCAGATGAGGCAGTGGCAGAACAGAGTGCTGTCCAATGTTCTGATTGTATCACGACAGAGTATGAGATAGTTGGCAGGGTAGGTTAGTCGAGTGAACAAGTCAGTGACTTAGAGCTTATGTTCCAAGAGCAGTTGTCAGTGTTGGCTAAAGACATGGCAGAGCATCAAGGGCTGAGGAAAGGAAAGTCAAGGGCTTCAGAACCAGAGCCAGCAACTCTCCACCAGCAGCTGGACCACTCATCCATCATGGTCCTGGCTGAGTCACAACCAGAACCCACTAGACCATTAGAGTTAATCTCTTTGGAGCTGGGAGGTGGGTCTAAATGGTATATGCAGAAGAAGTATCACCTTAAGTAAGGTGAGGGTTGAAAAAAAAAGACCCTGAGTTAAGCTCAGAGGAAGGCCAGGTGACATCACTCTTATCAGTCAGTAGCAAGACAGCTGCCAGTCAGTAGCACCACTTGTACATACTATAGAAAATCCAAAAAATAAAAAAATCCAGAAAACCCAAAAAAAATCAGAAAACCAAAAAATAACATCAGGAGCCGAGGAAACAGATCAACCTGGCCAATCACTAGAGCCCACTGTTAAAGAGCCAGAGGCCACACAGTGCAGATACAAAAACACCAAAGTTAGTGTGACCATCATGAAGAATCATCAAGGGTAGAAATCATAACACATCCTCTCCTTTAATGTCACTGACCCCACCTTCAAAGAGGAAATCATATCAGAGCTCATCGCATATGAGGAGGAGGATGATGACATGGATGAAGACAGTGAGACACCCGAATTCCAGCCTTACGACAATGATCTAGATGGCCCAAACATGCATGTCGAGGAAGAAACTGAACGGGTGAACATCGGCACAATAGAGGATGTCAAGGAGGTACTCATCAGTGCTAAGTTATCACCACAGGCTAGGACAGATTTCATAGCATTTCTGAAGGAATACACAGATGTCTTTGCCTGGAGTTACGACGACATGGTCGGCCTTGATGTCAAAGTGGTGGTACATAAGCTACCTATGAAGCCTAACAAGAGGCTCGTCAAGCAAAAACTTAGGAGATGGCGACCTCAATGGATCCTGAAACTCAAAGAGGAAATCATGAAGCAGCACAAGGTGAACTTCCTCAAGGTGGTGTTGTACCCAGAATGGTTAGCAAATGTTGTCCCAGTGCCATAGAAAGATGGGATGGTCCGCATGTACATCGATTATAGAGACCTCAATAAGGCGAGCCCCAAAGATGATTTCCCACTTCCTCACATAAATGTCTTGGTGGACAACACAGCTGGACACAAAATGCTATCATTCATGGATGGTTTCTTAGGGTACAACCAGATCAAAATGGCAGAGGAGGATATGGAGAAGACATCTGTCATCACTCCTTGGGGAGTTTTCTGCTATCGTGTGATGCCATTTGGGCTCAAGAATGCGGGCGCAACTTATCAAAGGGCAATGACTGCACTTTTCCATGACCTCATGCATCAGGAATTAGAGGTCTATGTAGATGATATGATTGCCAAGTCCAAAGAGCCTGAGTAGCACCTGGTCTATTTGAGAAAGCTGTTTGATCGCCTTAGAAAGTACAAGCTCCGTCTTAACCCCAACAAATGCATATTCGAGGTGTCTTCTGGCAAACTTCTGGGAGACATTTTTAGTTAAAAGGGGATCAAGGTCGACCCTAGTAAAGCAAGAGACATCATCGATATGTCTCCCCCTGCATCTGAGAAGGAAGTTCGGAGCTTATTGGGCCGATTATAGTATATCAGTCGATTCATAGCGCAGCTTACTCCCATTTGTGAGCCTATCTTCAAGCTATTAAGAAAGAATGCACAGATCCACTGGAATGAGGAATGTCAAGTTGCATTCGACAAAATCAAGCAGCTCCTTACAAAACCTCCTGTCCTGGTTCCACCCACACTAGGATGACCTCTGCCGATATATCTCTCCACCACTCAACACTCCATGGGCGTAGTCCTTAAGCAACACGATAAAACAGGACGTAGGGAGAGAGTCATCTACAACCAGAGCAAGAAGTTCAACGATTGTGAAGCCAGGTACAATCCCATCGAGAATATTTGTTTATCCCTTGTCTGGGCGACCCATCTCAGGCACTATATGATCGCATATCTGGTCCTTCTCCTGTGCTAGTATGATCCGACAAAGTACTTATTCCAAAAGCCAGCATTAGTGGGGCGATGCGTGAAATGGCAGGTGATGCTATCCCAATACGACATTACATTCGTCACACAAAAATCAATGAAAGGGCAAGCAGTAGCGGACCACCTAGCTGACCTACCATTGCCAGAGTATGAGCCATTGCAGATGTAGTTCCCGGATGAAGACATCCTATTCACCATGGGAGATGCAGATTTTGATGAGCCAGAAGACAAGTCCCGGTGGCACTTATACTTCGATGGAGCTGTCAACAAGAGGGGTAGAGGAATCGACGTGGTATTGTCGATACCACAGGGACAGGTGACCCCCTTCTCTAGAAAGCTCACTTTCGAGTGCACCAACAATGAAGCCGAGTACGAGGCATGCATCATGGGACTGCAAATCACATTGGAACATGGTGCACGAAAGCTACAGGTGCACGGGGATGCCATGTTAGTCATATCCTAGATCAACGGCGAATGGAAAACCAAGGATCCAAAGCTCGTGCCATATCACGAATATCTCTTATAGATCATCATGGAGTTCGAAGAAGTGCGCTTTTCCTTCATGAACAGAGCCAAAAACGCCTATGCAGATGCACTAGCAACCCTTACCTCCTACCTCTCAATACCTGAAAAGCACACAGTCGATGTTTCGGTCAACTGAGCAGAGCAGCCCGTCCATTGCATGAGCATAGAAGAGGTGGACCCGTCAGCGGAGCTCCGCTAGTATCATGGCATCAAGACCTTCCTGGAATCAGGCGATCTCCCAACCGGCACATCCACAGTAAATAAGAAGACTTTGGCATGCCTGGCATCAAGATACGTGTTGGGTGGAGGACATCTATACAGAAGGTCATATAACTAGATGCTTTTGCAGTGTGTCGACAAGAAAGAGGTTGATACCTTGATGCTTCAGATCCACGTCGGGACATGTGGCCCCCACATGAATGGAATACTACTAGCCAAGAAGATCATGTTGCAAGGCTACTTTTGGTCAACTATGGAGGTTGATTGCTGTTGTTTTGTGCGCAGATGCCACAACTGTCAGATCCATGGGAACTTCATACATGCTCCCCCTCAGTAGCTACACAGCATGTCTTCACCGTGGCCTTTCTCTACTTGGGGAATAGGCGTCATCGGGGTTATCCATCCGGCATCATCCAATGGCCACAGCTACATCCTGGTGGCCATAGATTACTTTACTAAATGGGTAGAAGTGGCCTCTAACAAAACCATCACAGCTGTAGCTACAGAAAAGTTCATCAAAAACAATATCATAGCCTGGTACAAGGTGCCACACTCCATTATCTCAGACAATGGCAAGAATTCATAGCTCAGAGATTGGAGGATTTTCTGCAGAGCCTCAAGATCAAACATCACAAATCTTCCCCGTACCACCCACAGATGAATGGTGCCGTGGAGTCAGCAAATAAGAATTTAACCAAGATTTTGAAGAAGAGCGCCGAGACACATAAGGATTGGCACGAAAAACTCCCTTATGCCCTATGGGCCTATAGAACTTTGGTCTGAACCTCAACAGGAGTGACACCTTACTCATTGTTGTATGGCATGGAAGCAGTCCTACCAGTTGAGGCAGAAATCCCATCATTCAAAATCTTGAGGGAGGTTAAGCTAGAAGAAGCCGAATGGGTCGAGGACCGATACATCCAGCTGAATTTGATCGATGAGTGTAGACTACAGGCCATGTACAATGCCCGACCTAGGAGCTTCGCACTTGGCGATCTAGTCCTGCAGGCCATACATCTCCCAGACGGTCGAGGCAAATTCTGACCTAACTGGCATGGTCCTTACATCATCAAGCAAGTCTATTCGGGAGGCACAACAATCCTTGAAGACATGGACAGCGTTGAGCTACCTGAGCTAGTCAACACATGTTATCTGAAGAAGTACTACCAATAAGTGGAAGGTGTGTATCTTTTCCTTGCAAAGTATCCTTTTGCGCATCATGCATCATCTATTACTCCATCATGCATGCATATTTCTAAATAAATGGTGATCCAAGTGCATTTAATCCATAGCATTTGCCTTTTTTATTTTCATGCGCATCAATAACTTAAGCACGTCAATAACTGCATTCATCTATGCATCTATGCATAAAAGCATCAACATCACATCCCGATAACGAGAATCAGAATAGCTAGCCTGCTTGAAAAGGGTCTACATCTCTTCAGTTGATACTACCTAGACATCCTAGTGAGGGAGGGAGCCACCACCCAAACATGGTTAGGCAAAATATCCAAACTCCCATGGGGACTTATACCTCTAGAGGGAGATAAAATGTTAGGAGCGAGCATGAGTGTGAGCCAAAATAGAAAAATAAACATATCCACAGGGGCATAAAAGAAATAAGAAGACAGAAGTCGAAGACAAAAGCTAATCCTAACAGAGAGAGGCAAGTAGGCCAACTTTATCCCTATCACTTACTTTAAGGAGGAGTCGAAGCAAACATCCCAAAAATCCAAGTAACCAAAGGGACTAGCCACCCCTTGCATACAATTCTAGCAACCCCCTCCAAATTTGGATGCCCAAGCAAGGGTTAGAGTGAGCCTACGAGCCTAAAAGGGAGAAAAGAAATAAGGCAAAGCCAAAAAAGTACGTCTAAGTCCCCAAGAGTTTGGCACGGAGCCTAACCTACTAAACCATCCATCCTATAGAGCCACCAACAGCCTAGAAGTCCGGGTAGTGTCTTATGAACCGAGGTCTTCTCCACTTCTCATAGCAGGCATGATTAGCATTCCAAATTCTGAGGGATGATACAACACAACACCATCATTCATGCATGCATTATTGCTTTTCCACTTTGGAAGGTCCCGATGGGTCCCAAACTAGGGGCATGTCAGCTGCTCTTTGGCCAAAGACCTGGCAGAGGACACTATACACTAGGGGCATGTTAGCTGCATTTGTGGTGATAAACTTCCCCGTCAACCATGGGCATGTCAACTACCCTATTGGTTGACCCGTTTTGGGACAGTATCTTCGTCCAGAACATGTTGTCTCCTCTATAGCTCGAATGCAAAAACGAGGAAAACAATAGCGATGAGCCTCTGAGATCAGAGTAATGTCAAAATATCAATACTCTCCTAATCGGCAGGCGAGGGCACAGTAGACAATCCAGTGTCAAAATCAAACTCCCAGAAAGTCAGCCAGTGACACAACAGTGAACCCAGAGTGGTCAGCAACAATCCAGCAAGTCCGTCTATTCGAGGAGGAAACAATGCCCTCGTGAAACCATTATCTAGCCAAGCCCCTTGCATTAGTGCAGAATCTGAGCAATGATTTATCCAAATCAACCATCATCATCCTACAATACCAATAGCATCAAGTGAACAGATAGAGCAGTCACACAGCAAAGCAAGCGAGCTACAGACAAGAACAAATCTCTTGGCTAGCAAGCAAGTTGCACATAGCCTTTATCCCTTCTCTCGTGACTCCTTTAAGTTCGGAGGAGATCCGAGTCGCTGATTCCTGGTCCTCCAGGATTAGCCTTTATCCTTTCTCTCGTGACTCCTTTAAGTCCAGAGGAGATCTGAGTTGCTGATTCCTGGTCCTCCAGGAACAGCCTTTATCCTTTTCTCGTGACTCCTCTAAGTTCGGAGGAGATCCAAGTCGTTGATTCCTGGTCCCCCAAGAACAACCTTTATCCCTTTTCTCGTGACTTCTCTAAGTCTGGAGGAGATCCGAGTCATCGATTCCTGGTCCTCTAGGAATAGCCTTTATCCTTTCTCTCGTGACTCCTCTAAGTCCGGAGGAGATCCAAGTTGCTGATTCCTAGTTCTTCAAGAACAGCCTTTATCCCTTTTCTCGTGACTCCTCTAAGTCCGGAGAGGATCTGAGTCGCTACTTCCTGGTCCCCCAGGAACTGCCTTTATCCTTTCTCTTGTGACTCCTTTATGTCCGGAAGAGATTCGAGTCACTGATTCCTAGTCCCCCAGGAACAATTTTTTTCCTTTCTCTCGTGACTACTCTAAGTCTAGAGGAGATCCGAGTCGCTGATTCCTAGTCCCCCAGAAACAACCTTTATCCTTTCTCTCGTGACTCCTCTAGGTCCGGAGGAGATCCGAGTCGCTGATTCCTGTCCCCTAGGAACAGCCTTCACCCTTTCTCTCGTGACTCCTCTAAGTCCGAAGGAGATCCGAGTCGCTGATTCTTGGTCCTCCAGGAACAACCTCTATCCTTTTTTCGTGACTCCTCTAGGTCTGGAGGAGATCCGAGTTGCTGATTCCTGGTCCTCTGGGAACAACCTTTATCCCTTATCTCGTGACTCCTCTAAGTTCGAAGGAGATCCGAATCGCTGGTTCCTTGTGTCCTACGACCAACATTTGTCCTTTTCTTGCAACTCTTCTAAGTCCAAAGGAGATCCGAGTTGCTGGTTCCTTGTGTCCTAGGACCAACATTTGTCCTTTTCTTGCGACTCCACTACGTTCGGAGGAGACCCGAGTTGTAGTTTTCTTGTGTCCTAGGAGCAGCCTTTGTCCTTTTCTCGTGACTCCTCTAAGTCTGAAGGAGATCCACGTCACTGGCTCCTTGTATCCTAGGACCAACATTTATCCTTGACACTCCTCTAAGTCCAGAGGAGGTACGAGTCGTTGGCTCCTTGTATCCTAGGACTAGCATTCATCTTTTCCGTAACTCCTCTAAGTCTGAAGGAGGTCCGACTTCTTGGCTTCTTGTATCCGAGGACCACCCCCTTATCCTTGGGCTAATAGCCCTAATTATCTGACGATGACTCTGTCAACGCATCGTAGGGCTGATAACCCTAACTATCCGACGACGAGTCCGTCAACCCGTCACCAGGCAGGTAACCTTATGCAGTGAGCATGCTAACTTTATTTAGCAGTCTCCTTCACACAAATTCAGGATGGCTTTTGACATATGACTAAGCATTTGACAGTAATTATGACTTTTCTATCTACATTGGACTGTATGAAATGTGGTGTGCATGGAACAAAGTGATTTGTCATTTTGAGTACTCTTTTAATAATGTTTTGCAGACCTAAATCAAGAAAGGCCGCAACTCCCCCATCAGTCATGGGCTTCCCTATGATGGTCGTACCGGTGAGCTGCTTAGATGTCCTCCGGGCATGGATTGGAAAGTTAACAAATGATGATCGTGACAAGCTGCGAGCTTGGGGAATCTCCTGAAAAATCTTAGACATTGCAAATATGGAGGTCTCCCGTTACTTCCTGTGTGTAGCCGTCCGATTCTGGAAGTCTGCAAACCACACTTTCCGCTTGGGAAGAATTGAGTTGACCCCTACTTTGGAAGAAGTTTGCCAGGTGTGCTGTCTACCAAAGTTCCTTGGGCCCACTGTATTTATGCGGTGAGACGGATACTCTACTGTGCTGAGTGAACCAAGTAGTCTGTCGACCGGTGATTGTGATCGTTAACTGATCTGTATCGATGGGCAGTCACCTATGCTACAACTGATTTACTTTGAAAAGATAGCCGAGATGCGCACCTCCGTAGGTGATGAGCTGTGGATGAGAGGTTTCGTCGTCCGCTTCTTAGGCGAGCTCGTGTTTAGCCATGGCTAGACAATTGTGAACAATCAGGAATATTGTTTTGTTGCCCTGACCTGGACAAACGAAGCCATCCTAGGTTTCTGTACCATTTGGGATGAAATTCAATCTGTCCTGTTGGGACTTGTTCAAGACGAGCAAGTGTCACTTCTATCCTTTCCTAGACTAGGTGAGATCTAGGTGATCCCGTCCCAGGTTCGCCCTCGATGGGATGAATCTTGGTGCCACTACTTTATCCATCATCGGTATGATAGCCCTAACTATCCGACAATGAGTCCGTCAACTCATCATCGGGTTGATAGCCCTAACTATCCGTCAATGAGTCCGTCAACTCATCATCAAGCTGATAGCCCTAACTATCTGGCAATGAGTCTGTCAACTCATCATCGGGCTGATAGCCCTAACTAACCAGTGATGAGTCCGTCAACTCGTCATCAAGCTGATAGCCCTAACTATCTGGCAATGAGTCTGTCAACTCATCATCGGGCCGATAGCCCTAACTATCCGGTGATGAGTCCATCAACTTATCGTGTTTTGTCCCTTAGTTTGCAAGCTTGGTAGTGTTACCTAATGCCCCTTTTCCTCGGGCTGATACCCCAAACTATCTGGTCGACAACCATTACACTGTCAAGAGCGGGATGATACCCCCATACTATCCGGTTGACATCCGTCATCAGTCTATCCCTTGGTCGGCAAGTCCAACATCTTGCCATGCATTCTCTTGGGTCGGAAGGATTGCCATTTGCCAAGTTTACCCCCCCAGCCAACAAGTCCAACAGACTTGTCCGGGCATCCCTTGTCATGAGTCGGGAAATCCCTCACACTCCCCTTCGAGAGTTGAGCTACCCACTCGTCATCAGCATTGCCCTCATGGATCACCCTGCATCAGGGTTATCCTTTGCATCAGCATCATGCATGGGCCACGAGTCATGACTTTTCGGTGCCTCCGCTGAATAAGTGGTTCACGACCCCACAGCAAATACCACTCTCCCGTGGAATCAGGTGGGGTGCCTTGTCAACTCTGAGCATCGGTCTCGATTCCCTCGACCTCGCTCAAGGAGGGGCATCTGTAGACACCTCGATTTTGAAGTCACTTGGCAGTAGGCTCCTTTAGATGATGCTCTGATTGCGACAACCAAAACCCTAGCCTATTTAGGCCTATACTAGTCTACTCTGACCTAATTAAAATTAAAATAAATAAAACAAAAACCTAATTTAAAAACCAATTAATTACACCTTAAATTACAAAATCATAAATTAAATTAAAATCACAAAACCCCAAATTAAAAACCTAAAAGTAAAACCCTAAATCCATAAAAATTCCAAAACAAAAACCCAAAATAATTAAAACCTAATTTAAAACCAATTAATTAAACCCTAATCATAAATTTAAGTGAAATCATAAAACATCAATAAAAGTCCAAATCTAAAACCCAAAATCCATTTAAAAATCTTAAAAACAAAACCTTAAAACAAAAGAAAACAAAAAACAAAACCCTAAAACACAAGCCCAATCGTAGGCCTAATAACACATTAAACCCTTAAACAAAAACTTTATAAACACCCAAAAATAATTATGGCGAGCTCCTTAATCTCCGATGATGACTTCGGTCAACCCCAAGATTTCTGGAGCGTATCTCAGAGCCCTGGGATCTCCTGTCAACTTCCTCCGACTCACGTGCGCGATCCTACGACGCCTAGTGGTTAAGGAGGAGGATCCATGGCAAAGGAAAGCCTCACTGAAGTATAAAACCCCTGTCGTCGATCGATTTGCGGCTATCGACTTCCACTGGCTTCAAGCCTTCTCCCAGCGTGCTTGAGTCCACCCTAGAATACCCAGCATTCCCCACGTATCCAGAGCACCCTTTGCCCTCCTTTTTTGCAACCTGGAGCCACCGTCGCCAAAGATACGTCCAGAGGGCTGTCGTCGAGCCGCCGGGAGCGACACGCCTTCTCATGTAACCTCTTCACCTCATCCTAGGAAAGAAGCATGCCCCTTAGGTCCCCTTAGGTTCCCTGAACAAGCTACAGTGGAGCGAAGCCCCTGAGCACTGTCGTCCCCGTCTTGGCCTCTAGATCGAGGAGAGACCCGTGGTAACTCCTCCCTCTCCTTCCTGATCCTCTGAGAGCTCCCTTGCTCTCGAGGAGCCTCCCAGGCTTCTCGTGGACTCGGAGCCTCCCTACCGTCGCCGCTGCTATGTCGCTGTCGCCACAGCACCACCGACCGCCATCAAGAATTGATTCCATTTTGAATATTTTTCATTCATTGCATTTCACATTTTGCATTTAATCATAGATTCTATTTAAAAATCATGTTTTCACTGTGAATTGATCTTTAGTCTCACATTTTAATCACATTTGCACTTATGTGAATTTTGCACTTTAGACCCTGAGTTTTTAGGAAATTACCCAAGTGCAATTTTCACATCTCAATGCCACCTTGACGTTAGATCCATCATCTGCATGTTAGAATAGAAGTCATGAAATATATTTTTCATCCAGATTCTCACTCTTTTTGTGAATTTTGCATCTTGGTCCTTATGCTTGTCCATTATTGTGTTGACATCATTTTGTTGTTTTTTTCCTCCATGTTTTTTTGCAAATACACTCTATGGACATTCTGCACTGATTTTGACATTACTTAGATCACGCATCACTCCCATGCATGCATTTATCACATCTAGCCAAGAAAATGACCAAATTGCCCCTATGCCTCCAATTCATGAGCCTGCATCTCAATTTTGCACTCAACCTTGCATAGTCTTTGTCCAAGCCATTCCATAGAATTTGTGCACATTTAGGCACTTATCCACGCATTTTATATTATTTTTCATCACGTTTGCGTATCAGTCCATCTGTATTTAGCGAGCCTGCATCTCATGCCGTTCATTCGTGGATTTCTTTCTTCACTTTTCTTTTGGAATTTCTCATCCAATATCCGATTTGATTTGCTTTAATCCTACATCTCAGATTTTATTGATTTGATTTGGATTTTATCGCTTGAGGGCATATACTAATTAACCGAAAGGCCTACATTGGCCCATTTGTAGATTATTTCTCTCCTTTGATTTTCACAACTTTTTCCATGATTCTGAGGGTTTGGGTTGACCCTGCTTTTTACCTTTTTGATATCAGTATGGTTTTTCGAGGCATTCCTTCCAAAAACACTATCATTTCATGTGGTTTTCTTCGCATGGCTTCGTTTGTCTATTTTATGTGGGTTTCTTTGCATTTTCGATCCCTTCGACACTAGTGTGATTTTACGAGTCCTTCTTTGTAGAAACATCGTCATTTTATGTGAATTTCTTCACATGTCCAAGTTTGCCCGTTTTGCGAGGACTTCTTCATAATTTTTCCATCTTGATTTCCACACTGTTTTTCCATGATTCTGATGGCCTAAGTCATTTGCATTGATGATTTTCTAGAGGCCTGTATGATGTTTTGAGCCTTTCTCACCAAAAACTTCGTCATTTCATGTGATTTTCTTTGTTGTGCCATATTTTGTGATTCCGTCATTTCATGTGGATTTCTTTGAAGTTTTCACATACCATCTTCCACATCCATCCAATTTTGTCATGGCATACATGTTAGCATGTTTAGAGCACGATTTAGGCTTAGCAAGCATTCATTCAGCCTTTAGAAAGCAAGTTAGACTAGAAAGACCGAGTTTCTCGGGCATACGAGGGTGCCTAACACTTTCCTCGTGCGTAATAAGAATCCTTACCCATCCTCTGGTTAGCAGACATTCAACCTTCACATCTGCATCTCATGCATTCAATTTTTTGTGGTTATGCTCGTCTTTCCCTTAAAAGACTAAGTGGTGACTCCTTTTCCTTTTTCATTTTCTCCTATCTTTCGCCTTCACCATCTTGGAATGGCTGTGATCTCCTCCCACCAGCGCGACTTCGCGCCAGACCCTCGAGCTGGCATGGTCACAATATTGATTGCAGAACTAGAAGTTTCAATAGAGAACTGGTAAAGACGATGTGGAAATGGAGCTGAGACGTCATGGATAAGAAGAGAAGGATCGAACGGAAGTGGTGTAAACTCAGCAGATAAAATGAGATGACTGGATGTGAAAGTTCGGGGGGGGGGGGGGGGGGGGGGGGAA
>JAMKQA010006652.1:0-26724 GCA_024699735.1 Posidonia australis
GGCGACTCCTTTCCTTATCCTTTTGTTTTCCCTTTGGTGTTTCCGAGTCTTGTCTCTTCCTCCGGATTCACCATTTTTGCCGTGACTGTATCGGACCTCCCAGTGTGTTTTTGCACACCGGAGTCAGGTTTTGGTGAACCGCGCCCTAGGGGTTCCACCGGCATGGTCACACTTCTAATGCACTAGCTATACAAACCTGTAGAATTAATAGCATAGGCAATAATCTCCCCACAGTAAACCAAGTATCACTGGCACTAGTTGGGGAATGGTCGGTGATTGCACAGATAGGGACATATTGGTCAGAATACTACAACTGAACAAGCAGTAGATCTAAATACCTTCTTTATCAGGCATTATCCGCCAACAGCTTCGTTTCCCAACGATTTAGAGCACTTGCAGTTATAGCCAGACCCCCACGTCATTTGACAGCTTGACTCGATACCACGGGCATCTGTTTTGTCCTGGTACCTCTCTTGATCTGCCCCATGTTACTGTTTCACATCGTCTGTTAAATAACGTGGCGCTTGCTCTCCAGCCATGCTCACACAAACTGTAACAACCACGTCTGGAAGTCAACTTTGTCCACCAGAGGCATTTTAGCTGCACTTTGGATAGAATCTACGCATCAAGCGCACCATGAGGCACAAACTTACAACTATGGTGTAGAGTGTCTAGATGAAAATCTCGAACTAGAATACCCGGGCTGTTCTGAGAAAGTGCAGTGTAATATCGTGCTCCCAGCATGGTAGTCAAGTGCATATTACTCTAGAGAAGTGACAATCGCTACGACTAAATTGTATACAGTACCATAACTACAACTGGTCGTCACCACGAGTAGCAACCTTAATCGTAGAATGTTAGCCTTCGATCCAATAGGCCATAGATACTCATTTCCTTCAAAAATGTCGGGCACGACTAGCGAAATTCTAGTGAAATCTGTGAACAACATCAGTTCAAAGCAGTCACGGTTCAGAGTGCACCAACAAGTAAGTGCATCCTAGCAAACCTATTTTGGCTAAACTAGTTGTCTAGGAACCCCAGCTTTCTTCTGTTCCCTTCTTTTAGCAACATCCCTAGCGTTCCGATACCAAGACTGTCAACTAATTTTTGGTATTATCCTACTGATATCAATGGCATGCCAATTGCCTTTTGGTATTATTCTCTTGATGTCAATATCATGTCAGTTGCCCCTTTCATAACCTCCTTCTGAACCATCACCGATTGTTTCTCGATTGATGAGTTCGCTTTCCTTGCCTTTTTTAACCGTCACTGACTGCTTCTCGGATGACGAGTTCGCTTTTCTTGTTTTCTAAACCGTCATCAACTGCTTCTCGGCTGACGAGTTCGCTTTTCCCGCCTTTCCGAACCATCATCGACTGCTTCTCAGATGACGAGTTCACTTTTCCTGCCTTTCGAACAATCACTGGCTGCTTCATGATTGATGAATTCGATATCCTGCTCTTCTGAATTGTCACTGGCTACTTCTCGGTTGACGAGTTCGCTTTCTCGGTCTTCCAAACTATCACTAGCAGCTTCCCAGTTGATGAGTTCGTTTATTTTCCCTCTTTCGAACTATCACTGGCTACTTCTTGGTTGATGCATTCACTTTTCGAACCTTTTGAACCGTCTCCGATTGCTTCTCAATTGACGAGTTCGTCCATCCTACCATCTGAGTCGTCATCAGCTACTTCCCTATTGACGAGTTCGCTTTTCTAGTTTTTCGAACTGTCACTAGCTGCTTCTCGGTTGATGAGTTTGTTTATTTTCCTTCTTATGAACTATCACTGGCTACTTCCCGGTTAAGGAGTTTTCTTTTCCAGCCTTTCGAATCATGACCGACTGCTTCTTGGTTGATGAGTTCGTCCATCCTACCTTTCGAGCCATCATCGGTTGCATCCCGGTTGATGACTTTGCTTTTCTAGTTTTTCGAATTGTCACTGGTTGCTTCTTTAGTTTATTTTCCTTCTTTCGAACTGTCATCGGTTGTTTCTCGGTTGGTGAGTTTGTTACATTGCTTTTGAACCATCGCCAACTTGCTTCTTAGTTGACGAGTTCGTCTATCCTGCCTTCTGAACCGTCACCGACTGCTTCTCAGTTGACGAGTTTGCTTTTCTTGCCTTCCGAACCATCTCTGACTGCTTCTCGATTGGCGAGTTTGCTTTTACAGCCTTTCTGAACTATCACTGACTGCTTCTCAGTTGACGAGTTTGCTTTCCTTGCCTTCTGAACCGTCACTGATTGCTTCTTGGTTGGCAAGTTCACTTTTCCAACCTTTCTGAACCGTCACTGACTACTTCTCGGTTGACGAGTTCAGTTTTCTTGCCTTTCGAATCATCACCGACTGCTTCATAGTTGATGAGTTCACTTTTCCAACCTTTCTGAATCTTCACCGACTACTTCTCAATTGACGAGTTCGCTTTTCCAACCTTTCTTAATTGTCACCGACTGCTTCTCATTTGACGAGTTCATTTTTCTTACTTTTGAACCATCACCGACAACTTCTCGGTTGACGAGTTTGCTTTCTTGGCCTTCCGAACTATCACTGATTGCCTCTCGATTGATGAGTTTGCTTATCTTGCCTTTCAGATAGTCACCAACAGCTTTCTTGTTGACGAGTTTGTTTTATTTTCCTATTTCTGAAACATCATCGATTGCTTCTTGGTTGACAGGTTCATTATCCTGCTCTCCTGTACTGTTGCCAATTGCTTCTCAGTTGATAGATTTGTTATTCTACTTTGTTTTCTGTTACCAGACGTTTTTTTCTTCAGATGTTGTGTTCATTTCTCTTTTAGGCTGATATCCCAAACTATCATTTGACATTCGTCAAAATGTCACTTTCCAGTTGGTTAGTCCGAAACTTATCACTTTTCGGTCGGTGAATCCAAAACTTACCACTTTTTGGTCAGTAGGTCCAAAACCTGCCATACCTTTTGGTCGATAAGCTCGATATTTTACCATGCCCCTTTCGATTTCTGTTCAAAACTGTTAGAATCGATGGTGCCCCCTTTGGTTATGTTTCAGATGGACTAGATTAACCTCTTTCTATGGGCTGGTACCCTAAACTACTCAATTGACACTCGTCAAGGCATCTATCTTTTTGGTCGACAAGTCCGATATCTTGTCATACCCCTTTCTCTTGGGCTAGTAGCCCAAACTACATGATTGATAATCGTTAGATTGTCTAGAGTAGGCTGACAACCCAAACTATTCGGTGATAAGTACAACAACTTATCATGCCCAATTTCGGTCGGCAAGCACGTGAGTCTTGTCTGGCACCTTTTTGGGAAGTGTGATAACCAATCATGCCCTTTATGAGTCGATAGGTCATCACATTGTCATCCTGCACCATGCATCATCATATGTCATGATATGTGTTCATGAACGTTGATGCATGAATGAATGATGCATGCAATGCATCATCATATGTCATGCATTGCATGCATCATTCATTCATGCATCAACGATCATCAACACATATTATTCATTACTAGTCGCATTCACCTCAGCATTAACACCAGCATTCATCATTACATTGGTGTTCGTGTTTTAGCAATGTTTTCGTGCTTGCATTTTGCATCTCGATTTTTGTGTCTTCATTGTGAGTTTGGCATATATTTTTTGCATTGGCATTTCGACAGCAGGTCATGACTTTTGGTGCATTCACTGGCTAAGTGGCTTACTACTAGCAGTTAAAACTCTCTCGTGGCTTCGGGCGGCTTGTCTTCGTCAACCCTAACATCAGTCTCGTTTCCATTCGTCCCTCGACCTCACTCAGGGAGGGGCATCTGTACACACCACAATTTTGCAGGATTGTAGATAGGCTTCACTTGAGTAGAATTGTAGTTATTGAACTCTCAATCATTACCACCAAAGCCTATTGACATCTTAACCATTTTTATCCACAACACTAGCCCAAACCTTTGTTTTAACCTAAAACCTTGGTGGATAATCAATACACTAACCAAAACCTAAAACCTAGTTACATCTCAAACCCATCCAAATCCATGCAAATCCACCAAGCCAATAGGCTAAAACCTAATTACCATGCCCACTAAAGCCCAACAAAGTCCACCAAAGCCCATTTAATCCCACTTTCTCAAACAATCTTGGGTTTGTTATTGGGTTGTTAGGGTTTGATGGTGAATTGGTTAGAAGGTTGTTGGTTTGTTATGAAGGTGGTTAGGTTGTTATGTTTGTTGTTGGTTTGTTAATATTTGTTAGTGGACTTGTTAGGGAAGGTTGTTTGGGAGGTGGTTAGTTAGTGTTGTTAGTGATGTTTTGGAGGAGGTGTTACGGGCTGAGTTCCCCCTTATATAAGGAGATATGATGAACATGCATGGGGGTGCTTTCTCAATCACTCTCTTCTAGTTTCTAGGGGTCTCTGTCTCGTCCCTCTTCTCACTAGTTCATTGGGAGGCAAGTGGTAGAGCTCTCCCTTGGATAGTCAAGGTCCTCATCTCCACCCTGGCATCCACCTCCCTTTTCCACGTATGGAGATCATGCTACTCTGAGGAGAGTCCTCCTGCCAGAGAGAAGAAGAGAGAAGGTGAGTATCTTGAGAGGGAGAGAGGCTTACAGACACTGTTTTCAGCCGGCAGGCCGTCTCTATCTGCTTCTTCCTCAACCTCATCTTCCTATTCAACTCATCTACGTCGAGTAGCCAGTAGCCACCGGCCACCTTCATGCCAAAGCCATGCAGCAGAGGAGAGAAGGGAGAGGCATGTAAAGCTCAATCTCTTCGTCACTCCCCTCCGATACTCGGTGCCTCCTTCGTTGGCTTCCCTCCCTCCGTGCAACCTCCGGTAGCAGGAAGTTTAGCATCTGACCATCGTCAAGCGTCCATGGATCAAAAAGAGACAGTCGGCGTCTAGAGCCGGCGAAACATGTAAGTCTTTCACTGCTTTTACATGAAAAATCTGGTCTTCCGCCACTACCTTGATTTGTCGAGGGATTTTGCACGTTTAGTGTCCTCCCACTTGCATCTTCACATCAATCGGGTGGTTTTTTCCATGGCACCAATGGTGCACTGAAGCATACGAGCTAGTAGAACCTATCACCAAAGAAGGACTTTAGGTGGTGGAATCCAGGCAGCGCATTTCACTTTTGAGCATAGATGCCTGAAGGTTTAACCCTGATTTAGCTTCACCAAGCCTTTAGAGGTGCTAGATCACCTTGTTGTAGCCCCTGGAAGCAAATTATAGAGGAATACATCACCGGAGATGAGACACCGATGAGTTGGATGGGTAGAAGCGTCCACACAACCAAACTTGCATCTAATGCTTGGATATCTTCCTCTTCTTCCCCTTGATCTTCCTGAGGTGTCAAATCTACATGCCGAATCAAAAAACACCATCATCATGCATCAAAAAGACAAAAAATCATAAAAATTAGAAAACACCCAAAACACCAAAAAATTAGAAAATCAAAAAACCAAGAAAATGAAAAAATCTAAATAATCAAAAAACATTTTTGCATGCCAACTACTGCCCCATCACGAAAATTAGAAAACTTGCTTCCATCGGATCGGATTGCCTCTCCTCAGTTGACCCTACTCAGATGACCAAGTGGTGAGGGAGCCACCAACCATTAGTTGCCAGACAAAGTGTCCAAACTCTGCAAGGATCCTGTACCTCCAACAGGGAGATAAAATGCTTAGGTGATCGAGAGAGTGAGCCAAAAACGAAAAAATACATCCACATGGGCGTCGAAAACAAGATGATAGAAGGCAAAGACAGAAGTCAGTCCAAGAGCAAAAGGCATGTGGTATAACTCTACCCTTACCATACCTTGGAGAGGAGTCAAAGCTTGCACTTGGCAAATCCACACCTTCGAAGGATTGGCCCCCCTTTCAGCATCAAAAGCCTCCAACACAAACCAAGCCCCTAGTATCTCTATGCTAGGGATAGTGCGAATCCATACATCTACAAGGGAGCAAAATAAATTAGTGACCTCAAAAAAGTAGGTGTAGGACCCTAAAGAGTTTGGCATGAAGCTCAGTTCATCACCACTTTGTTCAAGTGCCACCACACATCACATGAGAGCCACCTAGAGCTCATGAATCTCCGTAGGGTCAACTGAGTCAAAGACGTCGTCCTCCTCGAATAGGCGTATTGCTTTACAGCCTAATTGAGGGCAAACAAACAAAAAAAAATATTACAAAACAACGATCATCACATCTAATCACTAAACCATGCCAACTCGCTCCAATAATATTATCATAACATCATCCATCAACATACTTGCATGTGATAATAAAATCCATCTTCAACATTCACCCTCAATAATCATTATCATGATCTTTTACCTTGCATTCTTGACATTTATGCTTGCATATTGCATCGCTTTATAGGTGTTCATCGAGCATCTTCAACTAGGGGTATTTTAGCTAGTTTTTGGTCAGAACACACATACAACGATGGCACTGGTCAGTGTACAAGCTACAAACTTGCAAAATTAGCAGCATTAGCAGTATTTCCCCATAGTTAAACAAGTTTCATCAGTGTTACTTGGGGAATGCCTGGAGATATCACAGCCCAACATAGAATAGTCAAAACACAATGGCTAAACAACCAACAAAACAGAGCATAGTCTAGGCATTCCTGTCAGAGGTAGACTGCAACCTAATCCAAGGCCCAAACCAAGTTCAGCACAATTCATCCTACCTTTCGAGCATACTTTAGAACAATAGTTGAACATGCATGCCTTCAACCAGCAAGCAAACATTGCTCCTTGCCATAGCAAATATCTGTCTCAAACCTTTTGGTGGTCTACAGTGCCTTGCAGTTGTAGCCTAAACCCCTGCTTCCTCATCATTTTTTCCGTCTCTTTTTTCACTCTCGTTTTGTCCCATTTGCCCATCTACATGGATGGTTTGTGACAATTTGCATGTCTGTACCTTACCTTTCTCGGTAAAGCATCACATGCCTGTTCTGGGACCATTATACACCCACAAGTGTGTTTGGCATCTTTAGTGGTAGCCCGACTCGATACCAAGGGCATTCATTTTGCCTTGGTATCTCTTGAGCTGCCCTCCACTTCCTTCTTGCATTGTTCTTTCTCTCGATGCTAGGGGTATTTTAGCTACCCTTGGTATCATGTCCCCTCTTCCTCTTGTGTTGGCACCCATAACTGCCACGGGATTGTCCTTGGACTCTTGTCATACCTTCGGGTGTGGTATTCTCATTTCCTCTCTGCATCCTTGAGCCAAGTCTGTCGACTTGTCACCACCTCCTCGTGATTGGTATGCTCGTTAGCCTGTTATCTCCATAGATACTAAGGGTATCTTGCCTACCCTTTGGTATCGCTTTGTCTTGCCTTTCCTTTGGGTTGGCAACCCTATCTACCATGAGATTGTCCTTGTATCACTGTCATACCTTTGGTGTGGTATTCTTGTCTCCTCTCTACATCCCTAGTTCCAAGTCCATCAGCTTGTCACCACATCCTTGTGATTGGTAGGCTCACTGGCCTATTATCTTCCTTGATACTAGAGGCATCTTAGCTACCCTTCTATATCATTCTATCTCACCTCACCTTTGGGATGGAAAACTTAACTACCACAGGATTGTCCTTGGCCTCCCGGTGTGGTGCTTCCGTTATCTTTTTGAATCCTTGGTGACAATTTTGTAGATCCATCACTTCCCCTCTCTCCCAATAGGCTCGTTGTCCTATCATCTCCTTCGTGCTTCATCTACAGGTAGGTGGGTTTTGGACTCACCATGCCCCTCCTTGGGCTGATAACCCTAACTATCCAATCGACAAGTCCATCAGTCCTTTCCACATCCCCCATCTCCTTGGGGTGATAATCCTTACTACTTGCTTGATGCAGTAGCCTCAACATTGTGTACCCAAAATCCATTGCATGCATCATCCACCATACACTTCATTTGCATTATCACCTCATCGACATTGTGTGCTTGGCATGCCTTCTACAACATTGAGTGCTAGTGACTCCTCCTTAGCACTACCTGCTTGCCGTTGTATCCACAGCATTGAGTGCCCAAAATCGACAACATGCATACCATCTCACTTACATCTTCACCACATTGGCATTGCATGCTTGGCGTGCCTCCTATAGCACTAAGTGCTAGTGAATCCTCTATAGCATTACCTGCTTGGTGCAGTATCCTTGGCATTGCATGCCCAACATTGCACAATCACCACTCACATTACATTTGCATCATTGCACTACCATTACACATTCGCATTAGCATTGTGTGAAGTTGCGCATATCCCTAGTGGTGCTTAGCATTCACGCGTTTGCATTCTAGCGATGTTTCTGCATCAACATGCATTATTAGCATCAACACTCGTGTTTTCAGCATTGTGCTTACACTTGTTTTTGCATCTCAACATCTGCGTTTTCACCATTATTTTCATACTTGCATTGTTGACATTGTTTTAGCATTTGCAGTTGCATTCCGACCACGGGTCATGACATTTGGTGCATTTGTCGAATAAATGACTCAGTGCCAACGACAAACACCACCTCCCGTAGCCACTAATTGGGGTGTCTAGTTAACCTTGAGCATTGCTTAGGGAGGGGCATCTATAGACACCCCACTTGGGTAGGCACTCACTAGTGGATTCCTTTGGAACTATGCGTCAATGGCAACGAGGCATTTTTTTCCCCACACTAAAGCCCATCTTACATTCCAAAACTAGCCAAAAAACCTAAATCCAGCCCAACACTGTAAACCAACCATAAAACACCAAGCCTAAGCCCATTTGATGGCCCAGCAATCAAGAAGTAAGCTCAAATTCTAGCCAAAAGCCATACTACTCCAAGTGCATCTGACTAGTGTGTTTAGGTCGTATCGATTCCGAGAGTGGGTAGGTTGCATTGGATGATGATGCGGTATCCCCTAGGTCAGTGCTTAATCTGTTGGAGGTTTGATTGGTCATTTCACTTGATGGACCATCAATCCGCCTCTTCTCATTGGATGGCATGGATTTGTAGTGCTCCATGAACTTCCTGGACCATCATACCCCTCTTCCTAACCCTAAACCCAATCAAATCCCACCTAATTAAATCTAAACCTCTCATCCATAATCACATTTCAAATCCACTGGCTCTCATCCTCTCTTCCCTCTATAAAATAGCCTCCCCTCTCCATTGACTCTTCCTCTTGGCTCAGACTCATCTTAGCTCCCATCGCTTTAAGCACAAACACGGTAGTCCATCTCACAACCTCCACCACCATTAGCCACCAATTTTTGCCACCATCCTACACTTTCTGGCCATCCAGTGAACATAACAACATCGTCCTTGGCCTTGCATCAACTACATTGCACCATTAACAACTCCTAGTCTTTTGGCAGAGCCTCCTTTCTAGCGGAAGCATCCCAACACTATCCACTAGTTGTCGCCGACCATCTAATCACCACCACCACTAGTCAAAACAACCCACCACCACCTCTAGCGACTAAAACCCCACTCCCATCTCTACATTACCACACAAAACCTCTCCCCGACATCACCACAGTCTTCCATGTCCACCTTTGTTGCCACTAAGCCCCTTTAACCTTGAGAAACACTACAGCAAGCTGCCATTGGAGGACAACCCACCACCTTTATAGGTTCCTCTCCTTCCTTGCTGAGTGTGTTTACCTTTTTCCATGCATTTCTACTACTCTGTCATATCTTCCTATGCATATTTCATTTGAATTTACTGTGCCATATTAGTCATACACATACATTGCATCCACTTCACTGACGATGGGCTCGATGGGATTGCTATGAGCGCCTTTGCTTCCCATTTTGACACATCACTACCTTCCTTTTTCCTCTCCAGTCACCCTGGATAGCCACTCAACGCTCCTTGCCGCCTGCATGGCTGACTGAGCTCGTGGTTGCTGGCAAGATACGATGAGGACAGCGAAAGGTGTACATTACATTCATCCACATCCATTATGCATCTGTGCATTTCCCTTTGCTCCCTTGGACCTCTGGAATCCTCAAATTACCTCGCCAAAGCTCGTGGTTGGAGCACACAGTTGAGCTTCTTGGTAGAACCCAACCAACGATGAGGTAAGTGGGTGGAGTCATCCACTCAGTAGTGACCTTGTCCAAGCATCTAGGTATGTTCCCTTACCTCCCCTATTATTTCCCATGAATCATATAACATCCATAAATAGCTGCATTTTGGTCTGGAGTGAGGAGGAGCTTGCTACTCTATTCTGCAAAACTCCTAGTGAATCCTGATAGCACATGCGACCAACACACATAAGTGGCACGACCAGCCAGTGCATTTTGCCAAGCTAAGCTCCAAACATTGTTGATTGTTGTTTTCTCTTTTAATATTGCATGGCTACTTATGTTTCCCTTCATCTGCATGCCCTCACCTACATTACGTGGTTTTCTTCTTGTTTTCCGGCATTTCACATTCATTCATAGGGCGATGATGTTTACTATGTCTATTTCTTTTGATCGCTAGTCCAGAATTCACATAGTGCCACTGAGCACTAGATCGCATTGATTTCCATCCCATTCATCACATTCACAATAGAATGACATGTAGCATTCATCCATCCTAGACTTAGGAAGCATACATGTACATTGGCGACACACAAGCGAGCGATTAGCTAAGAAAGATCAATTTCTTGGGTGTTTGGATGTGCCTAATAACTTCCATTGCGTAACAATAGTCCTTACTCTTTCTCTGGTCCACAATAATTAATGTCTTGCATCCATTAGGCATGGAGCTTGCACACACATTCATTAACATTCATTTGCATTCATTTGCATCTTTCCCTCATATTTTTATACATTCGATTTTCCTCTTCTTCCAATCCCAATAGACTTAGTGGCGACTCCATTTTGTTTTCCTTATCCTTTTTTATCTTTGCTTTTCTTTGGTGTTCTTGAGTCGAGTGTCCTTCCTTAGATTCATCATCTTCACCTTGACCGTATTGGTCCATGAGTTTTGTTTTAAAACCTGACTTGTAGGTCTTGTCCGACAGCATGGTCACACTACCACAGTCTTTGTTGTAGGCTTCATCCATATCCCACTTTTGCCCTTTGACTTATCTTTTGATAGGTCTCCTATCAAGCAAGCTCAGCATTTGAGGGCCTTGGCGTAGAAGCTTTAGGTCATGGATCTCTCTCTTGAATCTATTATTTATCTTCCTCTTTTGACCCTTGATGTTTTGGAGAATCCTACTCTAGCTTTGTAGGCTCAACCCATTGCACTTCTACCCTTGCCATCGCCCCACCTTCTCATTGCTCCGATGATGGGGGTGTTATCACTGCGTTCTAATCATCACAACACTTAGCACAACATGTAACTCCATCACTTGGTGGTCAACCATTTGTTTAGCAGGAATACAACACCCCCTAAGCTTGTTTCCTAGAGTTGTGTTGGTGCACTAGCTATTGCTCCCATACTCTGCAATTTATTTGCATAGCATGCAATTTATCCATCTCCTATGCATCAGATATAGGCACTTGCATGCATGTCACCACAAGACTCTACACCGTTGCATTGGTATGCTAGCTCTATCGTTTCAACACTAGGAAGCATAAGGTTGGATCCAGAGGAGCGCTCATGTGCTATCCATACAACATAAATGAGACCCACTTTAGTTGCACCTATCTCGACAACAACAACCCTAAATACCCTCCTTATCAAAATTAGCGATATGGAAAAGGCACTTCGTTAAGTGCAAGGTAGGAATGGCTAGTCCTACGAATTCCAAGACCTCTACTACTTTTCTGAGGTGTCAATCCCATCAAACATATATATCTTGAAATACAATGGTATAGGCTGCCCAATATCATATCTAAGGGTGTATTGCGAAGACCTCACACAACTTCAGGGTGATGAGAGGCTTTTGATCCACCTACATAGTGGGAACTTCCCTACACTCACTGGATTGGCTAGGCAAGCCATCGGTAATAACACAAAGGGAGGCTACAATAATAGTGGTTTTGGCACCTGTTATCCCCAGACACCTGTTGTTGCATACGTCGAATCTTCTATAGCACTTGCTAATGTAGCTAACCAACCAAACCCTACTCAATTTGCATCTACACCTAGTGTTCAACACACTACACACACACCCCCCCACCATCGAGCCAGTGCATCACGTCGTGCCAACTTGACAAGGACAACAACAAGGGCAAAGGCAACCTTGCCTCAAGGAATGTGAGTTCACTCCACTAGTTAAGTTGTTGAGCGATATCATTCCCAAAGTTGCATCATTCCTATAGCTAATAGAGGTTCGTCTGCTACCAGACCCTCTTCCAAGGTGGTATAAGACGAATCTATTTTACAAGTTCCATCTAGTTGACAGGCACTCGCTAGTGTAGGTGCAGGTGTTCGTGTTGGTGTGGATGCTACCACTTGTGAGTTGACAGCAATGACGCCATTGTGATGAAAATCCTGGACAACATTTTGGAGAGCGAAGCACTTGCATAACCAAATTATCATTGTCTAAGCCTGTAAGCTCTAAGGATGTAGGGACTTTGGGGGTCTATCTCCCCTCTTCTGTCCTTTCAGATTCCAACTCATTCTCGGTGGATCCTTCTGATCCCAATCGTGAGATATCTTCTCTTGTTCCTTCCTAGCTTTGTCTAACAGTGCTCATGTGTGCCACTTCTATTCCTATTTTCCAATAACGGGCTTAGCTCGAAGTTTGCCTATTTGCTGTGTGCCTGTCTCGCCCCAACAAGAGGCACTTGTGAGTAGCTTCAACCAAACGGTTTCAACACTATCACCATTAGCAATAGTTCCAACGAACCCATTAGCAGTTTGACAGTCTTAGCAACTATAGAACTACTATCAAAATAATAAGTGGTCCTAGCAACACAATCAACAACAACAAGCTGGCAATAGTTGTATCCTTTTCCTATTTCTTTGATGCTTTCGCTTTCTTTCAGCAAGATAATAGCAAAAAAAATAGGAAAATCAAAAATTTAAAAAATCATTAAAAATAACTAGAACGGTAAACCACACATGCCATCTTTTTTACTCGATGATGAAAATTAGAAAAGCCATCCTACAGGGGAGAGGACTATCCCTCCTTAGTTGACATTGCCTAGATGATCAGGTAGGTGAGAGAGCCACCACCCATTGAGAGTAGAATGAAGTGTCCATACTCTGTAAGGGCCTTGCACCTCCTAGAGGGAGATAAATTGCTACGGCGACTAAGTGAGTGAGCATGAAAAATGCACATCCACATTGGCATAAAAGAGATACAGAAGAAAGAAGGTGAAGATAGAAATCAGCCCATGAGCAAGGCATGCGGGGTAGCCCTATCCCTACAACATACCTTGGAGAGGAGTCGAAGCATGCACCTGGGATGCCTATACCTCTAAATGGACTAGCCACTCCTTTCCTAAACTAAAAAGCCTCCAAGTAGACCATGCACCTATTACCTCCAAGCTAGGGATAAAGCGGACCCAATTGTCCATGAGGGAGCAAAAGAAAAATCAGGGATCTCAGAAAAGAAAGTGTAGGGCCCTAAAGAGTTTGGCATGGAGCCCGATTCATCACACCACCCAATACAGTGAGTTTAAGTGCCACTACCCACCAAAGAAAGTCACCTATAGCTTGTAAGTCTTGGTAGGGTCTATTGAGTTGAGGGCACCCGCCTTTCTAGCAAGCATGAAGCTTTCCAACATAACTGAGGGCAAATAATAAAATCACTCATTCATAATCAACTTGCTTGCACAAAACTCCTTTGCTTGCTTATACATAACCTCGTAGGTTCCCGCCTAGCATCTAACTAGGGGCATGTTAGCAATCCTCTAGTCAAGGACACATAAATCTGTTATAGCTTGCATCTCAAATCTAGTACCTTCCACCAAGGGCATGTCAGTTGCTCTCTGGTCAAGACCCACGCAATTAAGTTCTTAGCAAGACATTGGCCCACTATGCATTGAATGAAACAATCGGACAAGAGTCTTCAACCAGGGGCATTTTAGCTGCTTCGTGGAGGAACAATCACTCCTAGAATCCTAGTGTAGAATTGCACTTTTAGCATAGTAGTCAAGCATGCATTCTTTCAAATAAGTGTCCACTACCACATGATGCTTGTAAAACCTTCTAGGCCATAGCTACAATTGGCCATCATAGAAAGACAACACCCTATGTGAAAGGCATCAATTTCAACTACAAAATAGCATACATATGATGCCTCCGCTCGCATGGACATGGATAGCATGCATACAACAAACAACAAGCTTGCAAGCAGCACCCAGTAGCAGACATTCAGTACCCTTGCAAGTAGCATCAGATCACACAACAGCAACAATCTAGGGTGCACTCATAGACAAGATCCACCCTTAGCAAACTTTATCTACCAAATTGATCTGTTTGCCCCTAGCATTCGTATCCCTCAATCATTCAACTTTTTTGTGGCTGCTAAGCTCAATACTAGGGGCATCTTTTTTCCCTAGTATCTTTTGATTTGCCCTCCAATCCCTTTCTAACATCATCTACCCTTTGATATCAGGGGTGTGGTAGTTGCCTTTTGGTACCATCCTTTTGACAGCAGAGGCATGTTAGATGTCCTTTGGTGTTACCCTGCTTTTCTACTTTTGGGTTGACATCCCAAACTATCACTGGATTGTCTTTAGACCTCCACGATACCTCTAGGTTTGTTATTCCCATCATAGCCTTCCTTTGTGCTCTATAATCTAAATCTTACCTGTGACCATGCTAGCAGAGGGGAACCATGCTCCCATGTGATTGGGACTGCACGAGGACCGATAGGGCCACAGTGAATGTAGCGAATCTGAGGACGGGAAGATGGCTCAAAAATGTCAAAAAAAACAATTTGAAGATAAAACAAGGAGTCGCCACCTAGTCTATTCAAAACCGGAAGACGAGGGAAACCATATTGAAAACCAAAACTTGAAATCAGATGTGAAATAGTAGATGACTCAAGCCAAATAGATTCGACACATAGATCATTGCGAACCAAAAAAAAGATAAGGACTCCTATTACGTATGGAGAAGGTGTTAGGCACCCCTATATGCTCGATGAGTCGGTCATTCTTAGAATTTCGCTCGCATACATGAAACTGTGGCTATTTAAATGCCAATTGATGGGGCTATATGGATGATGCAAGAAAATAATAAATTATATGGCTAGAGGGACATGTCAAGCTGAAAGCTAAGCACAATGAAACAGGAAACATAAAACAAAAGCAAAGGATGCAAGTGTGATGAGACCAAAGGCTAAGCTGTGCCAGATTTCACCCATAGACGACACACACATGTGCTACGTGCGGGCTACTCATGCAACTACAACATGCCACCCAAAAGTGTCATGGCTATTTGCCGTCATGGCTTGATCCTAATGTAGACACTCGAATTTTGCAGGTCTGCAGGATGGAGTTGTGGTAGCTTGGCTTTTGCTAACAAATGAAATCAAACCCTAGTTTATTCCCTAGGCCAAAGAACGCCAAACCCAACAACAAATGATCTGAGCCGTGATCTGAGCCGTGATCCGAGGCCATGCATGCGCACCTCTCTGGCGCACCTATTTGGCACACCAGACAAGCACACCAGATAGCCGCACTAGACATATGCACCTAGCCGGTTCCCTCATCACGACCGTTGATCACTGTCGGTGCTTGGGCAGGCAGCTGGGTGTGCAAGGGACAACAAGGTTGTTGCAAGTGGTTAGTCTGTTAGAAGGCTTCGTAATTTGTTACAAAGTTGGTTAGTTGTTAGGATTTTGTTGAGATTGTTACAAGTTGTTACAGCCACTGAAGCTTCACCTATAAAAGGAGCAGAGAGGGAAGAAAACAAAAAAAATGAAGAAAAGAAAAAAAAAGTGGGAAGGAGAGCTAAAGAAAAAGGGGAATGAAAAAGAAAAAATGGAGAGCGATAGAGAAGGAGAAGAAGAGAGCGAGAGGGAGGAGGTTCGCGGAGGCGAGGAGCTAGAGCCTTCAGCCACTTTCGGTGAGCAACGAAGGCAGAGCACGTTGCCATACTAGGTACACCCTTCTCAGACATCTATTCACTTCAATAATAGTTCCTTAAGACTCTCTCTGTCTTCGTTGATCATTTCCAGCAGGGTCAGAGGCCTCCTCTGGTCGGAATCAGCCACTAGGCCTCGCCGGAGTCATTTTCCTGTAGCCTAGGTGGGGGTGCTGGTCTAGGGCTCGTCCCTGTACCCAAAACCAAAGGTCCTCTGCTCCTGCCCTCCCATTGCTTCTCCACCCCTCAAATCCCCACTCCAGCCACTGCGGAAGCCTCCACCAGAAGATCGCCAGAGTCATGCCAGCTCGCCGTCGCTGGGGAAGACGACTGATGCCAGTGAAGGGACGTGTGCCTCCAACCTTGTCGTGCCTCTCCGAGCCTCCAGGAATGTTCCACGGCATGCCCCTAGTGCTCTGGAGTCTTCAGATTCAAGCCACATTCCTTGGACAGCCACCGCAGTCGAGCTCACCGGAGTAGGATCGCGTCGATGGTGAGTGTGGTTTGAGGATGGGAGAAGTATCCTATTCTTGCTTCTGAAAGTGGGGAAATGCTCCTCTCAACATGCCAAAGCCTCCTGGACCTCTGGATCATGTGCCGAAGCCCTCCAGCAGCCCCCTTCTTCTCTGATGCCGTCACGAGAGTGCTTTGACGGCGACGGGGATGGACCGTCCATTCCAACCGTTAGATCTTTGATCGGGACTGGTGGATCATACTTTCTTCTTCCCTTCCTGCTTCCCGTGGGATAGCCTCTATGTGTCCCTCCAGCGGTCGTCGACGGCGAATGTCCGTCGGTGGCGGCGGCTGTTTATTTTTCTTTTTTCAAAAATAAAAATAAGTTTTCTTTGATTTAATTTCTGTAACTTTTTGATTTGTTCCATTTAGGTCCTTCTACTCTTGCAAGTAGGTCCTTTCTCTTACAGTTAGGTCCCTACTCATTTTTCTTTAAATCGTTTGAATAAAGTTTTAACTGAAAATATTGCAAAGTGCCCCTTGAGCTTCCCTAATAATGTTTTCCAAGCTTAAAAATTAGACAAAGACCCCTAAGTTTCATGAAATCATTATAAATGCATATTTCTTTATTCAAATTGCATTTAAACCCGTGATATTCATTAAAATCATTCTGAATGCATATTTCTCCGTTAAAATTGCTAGGTAAATCCTAAGCATTCAAATATCTGCACAAATGTGGTTTATATAGCATTTTAACCCCTGAACTTTTTCTGAATTACCCTAAATGTATATTTCTGTGGTTTAAATTGTATTTTAACCCCTGAACTTTATTGATTTCACACTGAATGCTTGTTTTCTAGGGTAAAATTACTGAATTGCCCCTGAAACTTTCTGATTACATCATGGACTCTTTTCCTGGAATATTTTACCCTGAATTTCCACATAATTGCTTTAAATGCATGTTTTGATGCGATATTTGCATTTTAACCCCTAGGAACCTTCAATTTGGCTTGGAATGCACAGATTTGCACATTTGACCCTAGATTTCTTCAAAATTACATGAAATGTGTTTTTCTTTCTTTGTGCACACGTTTCTAGCACATTTTAAGTTTGGTTTTCTCATAGTTTCCCGGATTTATTCCGATTTCCCTGTCTTTTGACTTGATTTGGCTTTCCATCGCCCGAGGGCGTACAATAAGAGGCTTAACAAATCCGACATTGTCCCGAAAGAGGATTATTTTCCCCAATTTGATTTTCTTGGATTTCTTCGAATTTTAGCTGATTTGTGAGACGTTTTCTAAGAATTTCTCGATTTTCACGATTTTCCTCATCGCCCAAGGGCGTACAGTAAAGCGATATTCTCAATGCCTACATTTGTCTCTTGGATTAACTTTTTCCATTTATTTCATTTCTTCTCTTTGATTTGACATGTTTTCTAATCATCTTCAGCATGAGCATTCAAAATAGGCAAGCACACATCCATTAAACCATTTGGAAAGTAGGAAACCTAGAAAGAACGAGTTTCTCAGGTGCATGGGGGTGCCTAACCCCTTCCCCATGCGTAACTAGAATCCTTACCCGTTCTCTGGCCTTGCATTGATTTGTGCATTTTATCCATTAGGCACGGAGCACACATGCTTTCTACATCTTGTTTGCTTCTTGGTTTTCTTGTGTGTTTGGTTTTCCTCGTCTTTCCATTAAAAGACTAGGTGGCGACTCTGTTTCTTATCCTTTATAATCTTTCCTTGGTGTTTCCGAGCCTAGTCTTCTTCTCCAGATTCATCATCTTCGCCGTGACCGTATCGGGACTCTTTGTGTGCTTCCATGCACCTGGTAGAGGAGAGTCGTGCAGGGTTCCACAGACATGGTCATAGGAACTGGCGACTCCGCTAGGGATAACCAAATTCTAGCATTCATTCTGGTTTCCTTACTTGTCTTTGGTCTGTTTACATTGTGCTTGTTTTCTTGTTCTGTTTGCTTGTACATATTTAACTAAGCATGCCTTTTTTTTGCCTTCTTTACACTATTGCTATGCCACCGCACATGCACATGACTTAATTCATGTTTTGTTTGTCGATACTTGCTTTTATTCACCTACTTGTGAGCACTACACCAGCACATGCCATGTTCATGCCTTTTGCTTATTGTTTGACTTTTTGGATGCCATGATTGTGTGTTTTTCCTTTTATTTGAATTTGTCATGATTAGGAGAGTAGAGACATGTTTGCCTCCCTGTCTGCCTCCCTGTCTGGTTAATATAAAACACACAAACTCAGATGAACAAATAATAAGGAATAACTAGAGACAAATGCTCACAATTCTCTCTGGTTTAATAAAACGCAAGTAAATGACACAAAAGCATATCGCATGATTGATCATATAGGGCATGCATCTTCTCCTTTAGGTCTAGCCACAGTTCACGAAGGACAATCCTAGCAGCCCGTTCTATAGCTTTGGCGTAGGACGTGTTGCTAGTTTGTCCCCCCTTGTCTATGGTTGTGTCGGTGCTAGTAGAGGGTACAACTCCATGCTACTGCAGGAGATGAGGACACCAACGCACCACCCGTTCACTACCTGTGCCCTAGCCAGGATTTAGAACAGGGACCTTACTTTTTTAAGCAGAGTTAAAACCCAAACCCATGAGTGCGTTCCATATGGTTTGCTCCATGTGGGACATGCATGGTGAGAGAGAGCATGTTAGTAGCATTCATGTGCATATGTGCCATTCATGCCACCCTAATAAACAATTGCATAGCTAACTTACTTCTTTTGTCTTCACATCTTCACTGACACATTAGGTTCTTTTCCATTGTCAGGTATAGAGTTCTGTGTGCGAGTTCCTAGGTCTGAGCCTGGGAGTTCCTTTTTGTCACCTCAGTCTTGAGGCACTGCTCTCGACTGTCTTTTCTCGAGCTATTCGTCACTTCCGACAATAGCTCCTCGTAGGCGTCATCCTCTCGCTTGCAATCATAGCCCCATCCTTACCCATTCGCGGACTATTATGGCCCAACGAGCGTCTGAGACCTTTGCACCAGCTGCTTCATAAAGGATTCCGGTTTCTGCCCCTCCTCCCTTTTTTACTTTGTCATCAGTCATTCCATCTTCACTCTGTGATAGCCATTTTCAGGCACCTGGATTACCTTGTTCGTCTGTTTCGGGACATTGGCAGACCCTCAGTGGTTTGGAGCCTGCAGTTGAGGCGGTTACCATGAAAACCACCAGGGCATTTGATCTGATGATACCCTGTCCTTCAGTTAACCCTCTTCCACTTGACACACAATTGGATGCGATTGTCTCATCAATAGGAATTCAACCCGCAGCATCCTTGAACTTCCAGCACCCTATGACATCCCTGTTGCTTGCTCTTCGAGCCCTCAATACTGCTAATAATGGTTCTGTCACCATGCAATCTCAGCAACTTCTGGCCCTTGCGCAAAAGTTGCAAAACATGCCCTTCTCTTTGGATCCCACTCTGACTGTGCCTGTTTGTCGTATTCCCGAGGATCCTACTCCTCCTGCTCAAGCACTTCACGTTGCACCAGTCACACCACCACTGTAGCCTTTGCCATAGCTTCACGCTGTCCCAACAACAGGCATTGCTACTCTACCAATAGCATCACTACCATAGCATGCATAGCATATTCCTCCCTTTACTAGTGGTTCACCTTTTAAGCTGACAGGAATACACCGTCCTATGAAGCCGACCATACTGGTTCAGCTGCTATTACTCCCACACACAACAACACAGCATAACATTTCTATACCCTTGCATCAGATACAGGCTTCAGCATGCACACCACCACAAATAGCGCACATGCACGAGTACGCTGGTCATCATGCCATGGTGCCAGGTGGCGAGATGATAGATCTGGAGGAGCACACGGGTGCTACAGACACAGCGCGAGACTCGCCCTGGCTGCACTTTCAATGTCAGTAGCAACTCCCAATGCACTTCTCACTAGGATGAATGACCTGGAGAAAGCTCTACGACAAGTGTAGGGTAGGGACCGCTAGTCTTATTCCTACCGGGACCTTTACTATTTCCCAAAGGCAATACTCCCTCTGAACTTCCATATCCCAGAATTTGAGAAATACAATGGGAAAGGCTGCACAATTTCACACCTTAGGGCGTACTATGGCGATCTCGCTCAGCAATAGGCTGACGAGAGGCTTCTCATTTGCCTCTTTCAGAAAAGCCTCACAGGTCCAATTCTAAAATGGTTCACATCGCTGGATATGACCACCGTAAAGACCTGGAATTATCTAAGCCAAACTTTTCTGGAGCAGTACTCTTTTAACCTCGACATGGTCCCAAAGTGCGAGGACCTACTTGCCACAAAGCAGAAGCTCCATGAGCCGTTCGGGAAGTACGTCGGGCACTGGCGAGCCCTCGCTTCACAAGTGCGCGATAGACCTTCTGACGAAGAGTATATCGAAATAATAATTCGAGCGGCACAGCCAGCCACTAAGGCACTACTAAGCATCTAGCCTATTACCACATTTGCATCCCTGATCAAAGCTGGCACCCATGTTGAGAGCTCACTAAATAGCGGAAGCTTCCCTATGTTAGCAGCATTCGCAAAGCAGACTATGGCTATAAGCGGAACCAACAACAACAACGGTGGCAACAACAGATCCAACATCGGTTATGGCTAGAAGAAGGATCATCCTAGGAATGCAGTGGCATACATGGGAGCTCCTGTTATGCTAGCCAATGTGGTGAGCTCGCCAGCTGGGAATCATGATTTTACTCTCCTGCACCTACAACACCACACACATCACAAATCACTACCACCGTCGAGCCAGTCTACCAGCCTGCACTGGCATGGCATGGGCCCTACAAGGGATCAAGGCAGCTCCCACGGCCCGAGAGAGATTACACTCCTCTAGTTGAGCCACTGAGTGTCGTATTTCCTATGGTAGCATCACTACTGAAGTTTCCAGAAATCTGCCCACTGTCAAACCCACTTCCATCATAGTTTAAGGCAGATTTATATTGCAGTTACCATAGAGTCGCGGGGCATTCTACAAATAACTGCTATACACTCCGGAATGCTATTCAGAACATGATTGACTAAATGGTCATCAGTATTAACACAAAGGAGGCAGAGTCCAGGACCACTGCACAGACACCTCATTCGTCTGCATCCACATCTAGCAACATAGTCAACTGGCCTTTGCCTGAGCATGCACCCAGAACCTTGGGTGTTTGTTTCCTTTCTTCGGATGAGGTTGAACCTTTTGATCCTTCTCTCCTCATCCATGATGTTTCAAAACCGTTCTCCTATGAGCTTAGTCAATCCTTCATTGAAACTTTCAATTTTGCTGTCAATATGATCCAGTTAACTACCCGACCAAGGCACATGGCTACCAAACCTACCATGCAATCCACTCCACCAACAATTAGCCTACTAGCCAAACCGAGGCCTGGCCTAACTCACCAAGTGCCAATACCTACTCCACCAATTTCAGTCCCAATGGAATTGAGAGCCCATACTCCTGTGGTCATCAGTTTGACACAGGATTCTCACCACATGCCTTATAGTTATACTGCAGAAATGTGTGTTGAGGTAACACTATCGGGAAGGGTATACAAGGCCCCAGTCCCAGCAAACAAAACCAGTCAGCCGATGACTTCATCCTCCCAAGCAAAAAACCATATTCCCATTCCAATCCCTGAAGAGACAATCACAAGAGCTAACCCCACTGCCAAAGTTGACCCACCTATAACCGAAATCACTGCCTAGCTAGAAAAGGTCAAAGCAAACATCTCCATCTAGGACTTAATCCATACTTCGGCTGAACATAGAGAGGCATTTCTCCAACTTTTTTAGGCTGCTCATGTTTCCTCAACAGACAACCATCGGCCTTGGAGAACATAGTAGGGATGATAGCTACGCCAGAGGTCATTCCTTTCTCTAGTTCTGAGCTTCCTCCAGTAAGGACTAATCATAACCATCCCCTATTCGTCACAATGCAATACCAAAATTTTTGCATTCCTTTCACTTTGGTAGATAATGGCGCCGGTTTGAACGTCTGCCCCGTGCAAACCGCAAGCCAGGTTGGCTTTAAATCGGAGGACATTACTCCAGCAGTGAAAGGAATGATGGCATTCGACAACACGCACCATGACGCCTTGGGGATCTTAATCATTGGTCTTGCTCATTTCGAGGTCGAATTCTATGTTGTTGACCTCGTGCTGTCTTTCAATCTTCTACTTGGGCGCCCTTGGCTCCACAAGCATCAGGTTATCCCCTCAACCCTTCACCGTATGATTAAGTTCCGCTGGAACAACGACATTATCATTGTGATGGCAGAAAATCATGAAAAGGAGAAGGTTGAGGTAGTATCTTTAGTGTCGTTCCATACTGTCCATTTTGACTCCAAACCTTTTGATGTGCTCTATCGTGTCGTCCGTTTTGAACCTGTCAATTTTATTCCGATTATCGAGTGTGCTAGTCATTTGGCCGCTTTTGGCAACCCCTTTTTGATGGTTGAGAATCTATGTCAGAGATAGGGATACGAGAAGGGAGCACCTCTCAGGAAGAATGGCTAAGGAATCGCCAAACCAATTGCCACAAAGAGAATACGTGAATTTGAAGGACTGATATATGAGCAGAAGCCACAAGATGGATACGCGAAGCGTCGTAAGTTCCAAAAGCTCGTTATTTCACGAGATTTAAATAACTTTGATAGTGCAGGATTGTTGGATCCCAATCAAAGTTCTGTGCTTGCAGAGCCTAAGTAGAATAAACCAGTCAACGAGCCGCAATGGATATGTGTAGAGGATTATTACTCAGAGGAGGAAGTTAGGGACTATTAAAGGGGTTCAACATCATCCATGTCACCGGGGATAGCTATGCTGACATTGCCACCTGCAAAGTCAGTTGAAGGTCTTTCTACAAATCAAGTTGCAGTTTAGGGTTCAGCGAGGGCTGATGTATCTGTAATAGCATCAGAGCGGTAATCAATTTTGAAGGGGTTACAGCAAGGGCAGTCAGAATCAGTGCTTGAGGTGTTAAGAACTACCAGTGCCTATTATGTGGATTTCTCTTCCGATGAAGAGGACGGAGATGTTGTGGTAGCACAGGTTGATAGCATGCTCAACGATTTGGAAGTTCTTTTTCAAGAGTAGTTGGCAGTACTGGTCGAGGATGCGCAAAGTGAGCTTAGGTGCAAGAAAGGAAAGGCAATACTGACAGAGTACACGGAGGAGCTGATAGTTGCATAGGGTAAGTCTGCTATCATGACCCTAGAGGAGAATATATCCTTAAACGCTAGACTTGAGGAGTTTATCTCCTATCAGCCGGGAGGTGGGTCTAGGTGGTATTATCTGTCCTAGCCCCACTTGAGTAGTGGGGTCCAAAAAAAAGATCCTAAGTTAGGCTCAAGAGGGAACTCGAGCAACAACATTCACATCAGTTAGACAAAAGACAGCTGCCCACCTGTTGTACATGTTGTACAAAGACATCATGAAAATAAAAGCTTTTGTTTACCAGAAGTGGAACAGTCGAACACAAGTTCGGAAATGGCAGAACCAGAAATCATTAGAGGTGCATACAAGAAAACTAGGGTTACAGTGACTATTCTAAAGCAGCATTAAGGGCAGATTGCTGAGAAGGTGCACACCTTTGAGGACACGAATCCATCAGGCCAGCAAGAAGTCCTTCCTGAGCTTACTGCATACAGAGAAGAAGAAGAAGTAGAGTTAGAAGAGGCAGAGTGGATTGAGGACCGCCTAGTTCAACTGAACTTGATAGATGAGCATCGATTGAAAGCTATGCATCATGCACAATGCTATCAGAAGTGCATGGCCAAAGCTAATTAGAAGAAGGTCCAACCAAGATGCTTTTTGCCAGGGGACCTAGTCTTGCGAGCAATACATCTCCCTGGTAGTCGTGGCACGTTCAAGCCCATCTGGCATGGACCATTCATGGTCAAGCAAGTCTATTCCAGAGGAGCTGTCATCCTTGAGGACGTGGACTGCATCAAACAGTCAAAGCCAGTCAATTCATGCTACCTGAAAAAGTACTATCAGTGATCATAAATAGTGTGTCCTCACTCTACAACACTAACACCTCCCTTCATGCATACATGAATTCATGTTCTTCCTACATCCATATAGCATTGCATCACAACACATACTAACCCCCATTCAATATATGCATATATAGGCTGATGTTTTTTCATCATCACATGCATGGATCTTAGCCCGGTGATGATAAGCGGAATAAGCCTGCTAATGTTGGGAATGTATAGCACCTCCTCAGGTAGATACTTTTCAGGAAACTAGGGAGAGAGGAAGCCACCTTTCATTGTGAATTGGGCGAAGTATCTAAGCCGCTCAAGGACACTACACCTCCGAGAGGGAGATAAAATATTAGGGGTTAGAATGAGAGTGTGAGAAATAAAACAAAAATATATATCTGTGAAAGCGCATAAAAGAATAGAGAAGACAGAAGGCGAAGACTGAAGTCAGCCCTAAAGAGAGAGGCATGATGGGTAGCTCTGTCCCTCCAATTTATCATGGAGAGGAGTCGGAGTGAATACTTGGAAGACATGTTCCAAAAAGGCCTAACCAACCCTTTAAGCAACAGCAGCTCCCCACCAAAGACCAAGTACCTATTACCTCCAAGCTAGGGATAAGGTGAACCCACATGCCTACGAGGGAGAAAGAACAAAGAATGAATAAAATAAAAAAGAAGGGGTATGGTCTAGTGGTGTTTGGAACGGAGTCTAAGACATAGTGTCGCATTTCCAGAGAGCCATCCAAAAACTAGGGGCTTGGATAGAGTCTCGTGAGATTAAGAGTTACCATTCCATTGTATAATTGGCGATAAGCATCCCAATTCTGAGGGCACTAATAACATCCCACAAATCATTCAGCATGCATGCATTTCTTTCCACAAATATCATCCTAAAAGTGTCGCAGAGTACTATTCGGTTCTCTTAGCTAGGATGTGACAACAACTTTCAGTCTAAGAGAATTAGGAGGACACCGCCAAAACCAAGGGCATGTAAGCTATTCTCGTCGGTTCGGGCCACTTATGTCAAACCACGGGCATGTCAGCTGTCCTATGGTTAGACACACTGAGCCAATACTCAACTAGGGGCTTGTAAGCTGCTTTGATTGGTTAAGAGTCGTCCATGTCAAACCAGGGACATGTTAGTTGTCCTATGCATAGACGCTTTGAGCCAATGCTTGGCCAGGAGCATGTCAGCTGCAATGTAGGTCGAGGATCCCAGTAATCTATCGGGAGGCACAGTCATCAAATAATCCCGATTCCCAGGGTTTGATGGTCATATCTCATTAATTGGGTACTGGTCAAAACTAGCTGATAATTTGGACCTTCCCACAAGGTTGCGCACAATATTTATTCTGTTCAGAAACCCTTTTGTTCAGTCAGCTGTAGTTCACAGCTTTAGGCCAGTCTCTCTGATTCTTACAATACCATTGCGCTGCATCTTTCATCTGTCTTCTTTACAAAGCAAAATTGAAATCTGTTTCTAAAACAATGTATTGAGTATGTCCTGTAGGAGATCGTTTATACCTTCTGAGGAGTCTCGAGCCAAGAAAGCTAAAGCGTCTCACAGATTATGGCTTTCCTTACTATGGTTGTGCCCACACATTGCTCAGAGGTTCTCCAAGCATGGATCAAGAAGTTTACTGAAAGTGATCACGACAGGCTGCAGATTTGGGGAATCTCTTCAAGGATTCTGGATATCGCAAAGGTGGAGGTTTCTCGATACTTTCTGTGTGTCGCTATCCAATTATGGAAACCAGCTCATCATGTATTCCGCTTTTGGAGAAATGAGCTGACCCCAACCTTGGAAGAGGTCCATGGAATATGTGGTCTATAAAGGTTCCTGTGACCTACCGTGTTTATGCGGCGCAATGGGTATTCTTCGGTCTTGAGTGAGCAAACTGGCTTATCAACCAGTGATTGTGGTTGTCAGCTCATCTGTTTAGTCGGACATTCTCCCATGCTGCAGCTAAGCTAATTTGACAAAGTAGTCAGAATGCATGCCTCCATAGGTGACGAGATTCGGTTGAAGGGCTTTGTAGGATCGAAATAGCTCCTCTAGAGGGGGGGTGATTAGAGAATTAATACTTTTTAATTACTTTGACTACTTTTTAGAGATTAATGAAAATTGCATACAATGGATATTATTTAACAAGTATAATCAAGCTTAACTACTTATGCAATTTAAGTAACATACACGAAGAGGATGAGAGCAATTGATATGGACAAGAAATTTATAGTGGTTCGGCAACCCCGCCTAGTCCACTCCTCAAGACCCTCTTGAGATTTTTCCCTTATTAAAAAATAAGACAGCAAAC